>CM024530.1:46246081-46275728 GCA_014182385.1 Eucalyptus viminalis
CTTTTCAATATATACGAAGATTTTCCTATAACCTCCGAATCACAAAATCCTCTTATTTTTCTTATCTCCTAAATATTTTCTATTGATTTTTAAAGATAAGATCAAAACCCAATTTTCTTAAATTCCAAAAAATCCTTATTTCAAATCGCAATTTCAGAAAACGGGCTTGGGCTAATTTGTACTCTTTTCGGGAGCCTAGCCCACCGCCACCGGTTCAGTAATAAAACTCAAAAACACCAATTCAACCCATCCGCCACCGGTCCAGTAAATAAAATGCAAACTATGCAACCTAAATGTAGCTATGCAATTAATATTTTTTTTCAGGGATAAAAATTAACCCATAATTTTTTATGCAATAAATGACTAAATAGATTGCCAAAATTTAGGTGTCAACACCGCCCAGAAAAGTCTCGTTAAAGATCTCCACATGACGCCATAAAGCTTCAGCTTCAATGTTAAGATTACGTGCCCTTGTCAGCAATTTGTGTCAATAAGATAGGCTGAGAAAGTCTCATTTTGCCCATATACTTCCATGAACACCAAGACGCGGCTAGCTTCCACACTGCTAAAAGACATAGCAATGAAGACACAGATGACGAAATCTTTTATGTTAATACATAAATCATCATCGCAAAAATGTTATCTATATGAAAGAGATGTTAATGGAACGGAGTGCTTGCCGCTACCTCAGACTGTTCTTAGTAATATAGGGAAATGGTGCCACTACTTAGCAGAACTAGACCTCCACCTCCGTTTTTGCACCACCTAATCACATTCCATAATATCAAATCACTGCCAATTCTGACTAATTAGTATCAAGAAGATGGACTTTTGTGCTCAAACTCACTCCTTGACATCCTTGGCCTTCCACAATATGCCTGAAAAGAACTTAAACTAAAGGGCATGTCCCTTCTTCAGAACTTTCTTTAAACACATGTAGCAGTTTGTTCTATTGCTAATAAGAGAGAACATGCACTGTCGCGTACAGATTTAATAAGATCAGAAAGATACTGACCCGGTGGAAAAGACAAGGATCTGGCTAAAGGCGCAGCTGAATATTCTTTTATATATATTTCAACAGGTTTAAAAGGATTGGTCATAATTACGGTACCCTATGTTCTCGTCGGTCATCATCGAGCAACAAGATGCAAAGCAAAAGACAGCTCTAGGCTCAAAGGTGCATTTTGCTTATTTGCCGATTGGTTCTTCATCAAAGAAGGCTCGTTTTATCAGCAAATTCTTCCTGTCTCTTGTCTCGCTGATTTTTATCTCAGAAGTGCTCTCTCCCTTAGTGTGTTCAGCAGGACAAGTCTCATGCGCCTTTCCCATGTTCGAAGCACTGCAATCATGCAATTCTTACTTGTACCATATCTCGGGAGGACGTCACGTAGAAGAAATAGCCTCTCTCTACTCGGTCAACGTGTCAGAAATCAAACCGATAATCCAAGGGGCAGAGCAAGATTATCGGTATCTCGTGCCATGCACTTGTACATACCCGAATGGCACCAACGGATACTCTATGATACTTCTTACAAAGTAAAACCAGATGATTCATTTGCCAGAGTCTACAATGATTTCTACAGTAGACAAGTTTATAATGTCACTGGTGAGGACGTATTTAATGCTGGAAATATGGTAATTATGCATCTCTTGTGAGGTTGTGTGGAAGAAAGATCTCAAGAAATCATGACTTACACGGTTCGAGAGCATGACACTCTATCACAGATTGCCCATCTGATGTCCTCAATTTGAGTGAGGTCGAGAAACTAAACCCGAAGTTGACTTAGGATCCTAGTTACATAGATGTCGGGTGGGTGCCGTATATACCTATGGAAAATAGAGCAACTCAAGGTCACAAGCAACATAAGCTGAACTCTCTCTTTATGTTTAAGAGTGATATTCTGCTATCATTATAAGATTGCAAGGCCTAAAATTTTCATTTACAGAATGATCGTAGGTAAGTTAAGACTAAAATAAATTGAGATCAAGTCGGGGACAATATACAGTAGACATAAATGGAATCATGAGTAGTGTCGAGACATTTTTTTCATCCAAATATCTTACATCCACTTACAGTTTGTTATCATGTGTTAGGAAAAATGAAGAAGTGGACTGAGATAGTAGTGATCCTGTCAGTGGTAACTTTTGATATGGCTAGTATAAGTACCTAGAGGGGGGTGAATAGGTATAAAGAGTAATTTCTTACGATAATCGCACAATACTAGACAGTTGATAGAAATGAGACAATTTTTTTCGTCAATAAACAAACAATGATCAAAGTAAGACTCGAGTAGGGAAAGAAAATTGAACACAAGGTTTATAGTGGTTCAGCTTATTTCAAGCCTACGTCTACTCTTCTGCACTGATAGCCCACTGGCTGGATTCCACTATGAACAAAGAGATATTACAGTACTGTTCTTCCTTGATTTCTCGGTGTAGAAGATCTACCACACTCCCTCAAGGTATCACTAAGTATAGACTCTCTTTGCGTGTACAGTTTCGCTCAATATGAATCGACTAATAATCAAGGAGCTTCAGACTCTGGAATTTCTCTATCGAGCACACACTAGAACAACTGGAACGTCTTCCTTTTATACTTCTTTATGCCATCATATCCGTTGGCACTTACCAAAGGAATTCTTCCAATCTTCCCGTTGGACAGAATCAATTAAGAAGATCATTCGAGCTATTAAAGGAACATGTCGATAGACCATCAATCCCGTTCGCCCATACAATCGGGATCTTGGTTTCCAAGAATAGAACCTTCCAAGAATATTTCGTCAATCATCGGATCTTCAAACGATCTTGATTTCGAATAAATAATCTATTATATCAAATCCAGCCAAGAGATCTTCTCTAGTCGATAAGACCAAATCCTTAACCAAACACTTTAGCTCTGGATCGCCTTCGTCACAGAGTTAGAAAGCTGTCAATGAGAATAGTCTTGAGTCTTGAGTCTTGTGTGCTGAGTCGGTGATCTCGAAAGTCTTCGGACTCTAAGTACAAGGGTCTGCACAACTTCCAGAATAGACTGATAGAAACGTTTTGTCAGCTTCAAAACACTCTAGAGAGATTTCTCCAACAATCTCCCCATTTTTGATGGTGACAAAACTTTCTTGTAGATTTGAACAACTTTGACCTGCAAAAACATTACTCAAGCAATATGGATATCTCATAAAGATTAATAACTCAACTAGACTCTGCATCCACAGAAAATAGGTTAGTCTTTCATGAGTAAAGCCATACAATAACACTTGATATAAATGCAACAGTCAATTTCAAATCCACACTCAAGTCAATCAAATTCACCAAGTCCACCACACCCAAGTCATACTCAAAATAAATATTCAAACTAAAATTAAAAACAAATTCAAAGTCAAAGTTCAGTTCAGTTCAAAGCTAGCAATTCTCCCCCTTTTTGTCATCATTAAAAAGGTGAGAATGAGTCAAGTCCGCTTGGGAACGCGCACAAGCTGGAAATCTCCCATCGACTGTATGACGCCTTCCAGCCTCTTCAAGTCTTCCCGTAGACGTGCCACCTCTACTCCTTTGGCATTTGCTTGAATTTGAAGAGCGAGGTCTTGCATTTGATCCGACAGGGTAACGGAAGACGCTTGTCCAGCATTCTTCAGGACTTGAAGTTCACATTCCAAAGCATATATTTGACCCTGCATTTCCAGAAGAAGATCAAGGATACGACGAAAATATGCGGTATTGTCCGTCTGCGTGCTGGCATTTGCTCTATCAGATGGAGTAAAGGCAGACGATGGAACTTTGGTGTAATCACGCAGATGTGGTGTTGAGGTGTCATGTCCTTCCTCAGGCATTTGAGAAGCTTGAATATCTTCTGGATTTGCTTGCGAGCGACTCACACCTTCACCTTTGTGAAAGGATATGGTGTAGTCCTTCCTTGCTCGTCATCTCCCCCTGTTTCTAAGGCCTCAATTGGGGAAGAGTGATGGTCATGCTCGGCAGCATCTTGATTGCCTTTCTCTCCAGCTTCATCTGCAGACTTTTCTTTGACTTCTTCTTCTTCTTCTTCTTCTTCTTCTTCTTCAACTTCTTTCTCCTCTTCTTCTTTTTCTTTCTCTTCTTTCTCCTCTGCTTCTCTCTGTTCTTGTTCCTCTACTTCTTTTCCTTTCTCCTATCGTTCCGTTGATTCGGATACAGAACGACTGAGTCTTTTCAATGCCAAGGCAGAGATAGTGAGTTCATCCTCTTCATCTTCATCCTCTAAGTTTAGAGCTCTTTTCTTTTTGGATGGAGCACCCATGGGCTCCTTCCCTTTCCTTTTCGACGCAGAAGAGACTGGATGAGATTTAACTGGAGTTTTCACTTTGAAATTCTCCATTGCCTTATCAAGCTCTTTCAGACGCATTTTTGTCAGCATTTTCAAACCCACCACCATTTTGTCGCATGGTCGAACACAAAGAGTCTGTGGAGGTTCAATGTTCAAGTGTCTGAAAATCTTGGTCACAAGACCTGAGTAAGGCAGCGGCCCTTGTCCTTCACCATCGCTCCGTACATGTGGAAGAGAATGGTGTGAGGGAGAGAGAACTTCTTCCCTGAATTGATCGTGTACATCAATTTCGCCTCAGAGTTAGACACGCCTGTCTTGGATGTTGATTTTGGCCTAAGACAGTTGATCACGATTTTGTGCAGTAAGATGTTGATGGCATGCATTCTTGTGTAGGTAATTCTCCCTTCTGTACTCCTGTCTTTGACGAGTTCCAGTGTGGTACGAGCGATTAAAACCTTGATTGGTTGATATCGTCCTCTTTCAACTCCAATTATGTCTGCCAACATGTCCACATCTACCACATAGTCTTAGTCTCGAACACTGAAGGATATTCTATTCGCATCTAAAAAGCTGAGATTCGAATAGAAATATGCTGTCAATTGTGCATAGCCGTCTATGGTGTAGAGGAAAATTGCTCTAGTTGAAGCAGATTGAACTTCTCATTCAAGTTCACATTGATGGCATCCAGAAAGTCAAAATCAACGCTCCTGGGGTTTATCACCCCACGTTTCAACAATTTGAAGAACAGATCCTCCTGTTCCTTCGATTTGAACAACTCCGTTCTTTTTCCCTCACCTTCGCAACAACACCCATCCTAGGTTGGAATTCACTAAACAGTTTATCATCGTCATTCCCGTGGTCGGATTCAATCCCTACACGAGGGTCACTTGGAATGTTCGCAAGTGCTTCCTCAGCCTTTCCTTTGGAAGCAATTCCCAAATCCTCCATCAGTCGCAAAAAGACATACTCATTTCCATACCCTTTGTCTTTAAGGAAGTCATCTACATAGTTCAGCGGTGTACCTATGCTTTTCAAAGCACGATAGAGCTTGTAAATAAAATAGGGCTTTTGGACTCTTAGAGGGTCTTCTTCCTCGATTATTTCTTCCTGCGGTTGTTGTCCCACACCCTGTGGGGTAGATGATGGAGATTGACATGGTTGAGAGTGAATCGGGCTCTGTCGCTATCTTGGTAATTCTTCTTCCTCGGTGAGATTGAAATGGGTAGGACCCTCCCTCATTCTCTGTGGTCCCCTGCTTGCGATTCTTGAAGACTTTCTCGAAGAAGACATCGTTTCTTGTCGTTGAAAGATTCCTTGACTCGCTTTCCCAAGAAAAGATGACAACTTTCTCGAAGATGAACACGAAGTCGAGACAGGATTGGGAGGAGAATGCCTTTTTAGGGTTTTGGAGTTAAGCGAAATAACAACTGACTGTATATATATAACTGTTGCGACCTCTTTTTTTCAGGCGCCTAAAATCGGGTACGGGCGCCTGAAGGGAGGCTAATGGCTCGGCTGAATTTATTAAGCCCGGACTCTCCCAAGTCCACCAATTCACGACTTAATAGTCCAAGTTTTTAACCTGTAAGTCAATTTTAAAACGGAGTCGCCACTAATCAGTTTGGGGTGGGTTGATTAGAAACCCAAGTGAAATATCGGGAGAAATACTCGCTCCTGCGTAACCAGAGAAATTAAGATCGGGGACTTGATTACACTAGTTAATCACTAATGCCCTTTCGGTACCTAATCTTGTTTAAACCCTAAGGCTTTTGGATTTTTGAGGGATTTTCCATGCATTTTTTAGAGGAAAAGCATTTTTAGTCTTTTTCTAATTTTTTGGTCATAAAAAGCATTTTTTTGGATTTTTGGATCTTTTTCTGAAAATATAAATCATTTTTTTGGTTTTTTCTGACTTTTTGGCTTTTTTTTTGGGAAAATATGGACATTTTTATTTTTTTGATTTTTTGGAAAATAAATTATTTTTTATTATTTTTTAATTTTTTTAAAAATATTATTTTATATTATATTTAAAAAAACGAACCGGGTAGGGTTCGGGTTGGGCCCGACCCGGTTCGCAACCTGCGAGACCCTGTGCGGGCCCGACTCGAGGTTTTTATCCTCTTCTCATTTTTTAAAAGAAACCCAAATTGCTCTTGGCCCATTTTCATAAAACCTTCAGCCCGAAAGCTACCCGGCCCACTCGCACAACTCGGCCCGGGGAAACCCTACCTGGAAACAAGGGAACCGGGTCGCGACAGACTCGCGAATCGACCCGGTTCCCGGCCTCCTCTACCCCTTGCTCTCTCGCGGCGCTGATGAGAGGGACTGTGGTGTCACCGGGCGGACGGCGGTGACGGCGGAGACGACGGTGACGGTAGTGGAGACAACGACGACGACGGTGGAGACGACGACGACAATCCGTTTATGAGGACGGCGAGGGCGAGTGATAACGGGTCTGTGCTGGTGATTTCAGTGGCGGCACGGTTCGAAAAAGGGGGGTGCGACGGGGACTACGCGACCGGGGGCGGCGGATACGATTGTCATTACTTGTCCGCGACGAGATGTGCAAGTCGGCTTCACGGCTCCAGTTTTTACAGCACGGCGGCGATGTGAGCAGCAGGTGTAGGCGAAGGCGAGTCTTTGGCTTCCCAGATCTGGTCCTCCGGAACCTCCTCTCTTCGGCTTCAATCTTCTCTCACTTAGGCTAGATCCGAGCCTCCACCGGCCGGATCTGACCTCCTCGGCCTCGCTCGCCGGCGGCCTCCCCCGAAGTCTCTCAGTGGGAGGTCAGCCGAGCTCGCGACCCGAGTTCTCTCTCGCTCGCTCCTTGATTCCTCCCCTGAAGTCTCTTAGTGGGAAGATCTCAGAGCTCGCTCTTGGCTTGCTCTTTGATTTCCCCCTTAAAGTCTCTCAAAGGGAAGATCTCGGAGTTCGCCGTGTGTCCTTCGACGGAGGTGGTGCCTTGCTATTTATAGGCGAGGGGGCGGCCGGTCGACGGGGCTTCGACCGCCGGTCTTCGCACGCCGAACGGACGCCCGCGGCCGAACCGGTGTCTCGTCTCAGCATTAAAGGCGCACATTGAAGGCGCATGCGCGTCGTCCTCTCCTCCGACGGCCTACCTCCATTCCTCTTTACCGTAGGTTGCCCTTGAGCGCGTCGCCGGCCGCCGCGCGTGATGCACAGAGGCATAGAGAAGAAGAAGGAAGGAGAAGGAAGAAGGAGAGGGAAGGGTTGGGTTGTGCGGGCCGGGCCGAGAAAAAAGAAAGAAAATGAGCCTAGGGGCCCACGCGAAAGGAAAAAAGGGGTGGGCCTTGCGCCCACCCCCAATGAACGCCGCTTCTGCTTTTGCTTTTCTTGCTTTTATTTATTTATTTTTTGTTGTTTTTGTTATTTATTATCTGAAAAAAAAAGGAAAAATAAAAGAAAATAAGGCCTAATTAATAACCTAATCAAAATTTAGGTGTCAACAGCTGCCCCTCTTTGAAGGTGAGTTCGCAGAGGTTACATTCAAAGACAAACCTGATACCTAAATTTTGTCTACACATATGCAATAGATTATACTTTATTTGGGATCTATTGTCCTATACAGAAAAAAGGGCAACTTAACATTACACATACTAAAACAGATAAGAAGATACCTGTAGTTACTTACCGGGAGTGAGTGAGATAGGGTGTGAACCCCGAGTTTTGGCAAGTATCAAGGTGTCATCTTACCTGTTGCATGAGGAGATTGCTTCTCTAGGACCCAAACCATTCTTCGGTCGCCTATTGGAGCAATAAGTGGTTTGTCTAGGACCCGAACCTTTCTTCGGTCGCCTTGACGGGGAATTGCTTTTCCAGGACCCAAACCTTTCTTCGGTCTTTGTTGGAGCAATAAGTTGTTTGTCTAGGACCCGAACCTTTCTTCGGTCGCCTTGACGGGAATTGCTTTCCAGACCCGAACCTTTCTTCGGTCGCCTGTTAGAGCAATAAGTTGGTTTGTCTAAGACTCGAACCTTTCTTCGGTCGCCTTGATGGGGAATTGCTTTTCCAGGACCCGAACCTTTCTTCGGTCGCCTTGACGGGGAATTGCTTTTCCAGGACCCGAACCTTTCTTCGGTGGCCTTGACGGGGAATTGCTTTTCCAGGACCCGAACCTTTCTTCGGTCGCCTGTTAGAGCAATAAGTTGTTTGTCTAGGACCCGAACCTTTCTTCGGTCGCCTTGACGGGAGATGCGCCGACCTTTCTCAGGGCATCTGTTTGTTGGGAGATAGTACTTGGATGATCACAAGTACAAACTCTTAGGGGATACTTGGATGATCACAAGTATCGAAGGGGTACCTGGACGATCACAGGTACAAACTCTTGGGGGATACTTGGATGATCACAAGCATCGAAGGGGTACCTGGACGATCACAGGTACAAACTCTTTAGGGATACCTGGATGATCACAAGTATCGAAGGGGTACTTGGACGATCACAGGTACAAACTCTTTGGAGATACCTGGATGATCACAAGCATCGAAGGGGTACCTGGACGATCACAGGTACAAACTCTTTGGGGATACCTGGATGATCACAAGTATCGAAGGGGTACCTGGACGATCACAGGTACAAACTCTTTGGGGATACCTGGATGATCACAGGTATCGAAGGGGTACCTGGACGATCACAGGTACAAACTCTTTGGGGATACTTGGATGATCACAAGCATCGAAGGGGTACTTGGACGATCACAGGTACAAACTCTTTGGGGATACCTGGATGATCACAAGTATCGAAGGGGTACCTGGACGATCACAGGTACAAACTCTTTGGAGATACTTGGATGATCACAAGCATCGAAGGGGTACCTGGACGATCACAGGTACAAACTCTTGAAGGAAGAATCAGGGGCGTACCGAGATTTTCGTGAAGGTCTCTCACCTCCTGGTATGTGGAAATATCAAGGACGGTCTCGTATATTCATGAAGGTCTCTTATCTCCTGGTAATTGGGAATATCGAGGGCGTACCTAAGATATTCGTGAAGGTCTCCCACCTCCTGGTATCATAAACTTGAATGTAGCACGAGGCTTACGTGGATGGCCGCAGGCACTCAAAAGGGCTAGAACACCTGGGTAGCCACAAGTGTACAAAGTACTGGAATACTTTGATGAACACATGTATTTAATGACATGATCTGGGACCACTCAGGCAGGTCCAAGTATCATGATGATAAGAGAGCATACCTGGGTAACCGCAGGTGCACAACGCAGTGGAGTGCTTGAACAACTACTATATCATTTGGGGACAACTCGAGCAAGTTGAGTGTCATGAAAAGGAAGTACCTGGACAACGGTGGGTACTTGACGATATGGGGATACCTAGACAGCAGTAGGTATTCAACGATAAAGGGATACTTGGTCAGTCACAAGTATCAATACTCTTGGGACAACTCGAATAGGTCGAGTGTTAGGAAAAGGGAGTATCCGGACGGTGGCGGTACTCAAAGACAATGTGATGCTAAGACAGCAGTAAGCATCACAACTCAAGGGACAACTTGAATAGGTTGTGTGTCAAGAAAAGAGTACCTAGACAGTGGTAGGTACCTTAAGACAAATGGTGATAGGGATATGCTTACCTAGCAATACCTCTAATCTCTGAGAGTATGTCTGCTATTTGTACAATATGCACACATGATTGTATATGCTGTAAATTCATGAGTTCAAATGAGATTCATGCATGATAATTTTGTCAGTTTTGCATCATCTGATTTCCACTGGGGAAGATTTTGAAAGACAACCTTCATTTAGAATGTAGATGTCTTGAGCATACCAGATGAGGGACTTTCAGTCTGAAAGGACTTTCCGCTCACTCTCATGGAAAAGGCTATCCTGACCATTGATGCAGGATTCATAAGGACCACACTATCTCACTGTCATCATGTCAGCAGGGGTCTGAGTATTCTCGCAAACGGTACGACTTTACCAATGTGAGAGGTCTTTGTTGAAACGTGATGAAGTCTTGGTCGTGGCTCATCGAAGGGGACCATCAAGGTTGAAGGCGATGGACGAAAATGTTGCACGATCATCTCCGGGTTTACAAGTCAAGAACCCCGCGAAAAGAGATAGAGTAATCTTGCTCGTACTTCTTTGAGCGATGCTTATAGACATATGAAATCCTACGTTAATTGAAGTGCCCCTAGTCTGAAGAGATTTTTACAATGGGATGCAATGTAGGCTTGATTCATGTGTAAAAAGGTAAGAGCTGGTGATTGCCTTGGCATTTGTCACCAGTCTTTCTTCTCACTGTTAAATGGAGGTTCTATGGACCACAACAGCAACATTTTCTTGGCTGCATTTTTTACTGGGGGGCATTGGCCTTGCTTTTACCAGGCACACTGTTTTTTTATGCCCCTATTTTTATTCCAGTTCTTCATTTATAGGCATTGACCTTGCTTTTACCAGGTACACTGCTTTTTTATGCCCATGTTTTTTCATTCTTGTCGTTGGAGGAACTGGCCTAGGCAAGTTCAATCGAAGCACCGTTATTAGACTCTTGAGTCTTCATCTTCAGGAGGCGCTCTGGGCTATGCTGCTTAAATGGCAGTAACTTCTGTTTTGCCTCCATGTGAGGGTGAAATTACAGGCTTAATTAGGTTGTACAATAAATACAAGTGCATAGAGAAAGAATTGCTCTTCGTCATTCTAGGGCACTTAAATTAACGTGAGTGTTCATATGCAATAAGGACACCCGAAGATTGATGCAAGTGCGAGCAAGAAAATTTCTATCTCTCTTCTCACCTTGTAATGTTGTTTTGCCTCCGATCTGCCCTAGTGTGGGGTGGTTCTTGACAGGGATAGGACAGAAATTTCATCAGTGTATGGGGCTCAATGGGGTGAGCAATGAAATGCCTCTCACTGTTTTGGTCATCGTACCATTCGTGAGAGAACTCTTTACCCTGCAGTCATGGAATCTTCTGCACTCATCTCACAAGTGTATAGATGGGGGGATTGTGTGTAGGATATGGCTTGCCTTTCATCATCCTGACGCGCCTCATCCAGCATGCTCAATCAATCTTGTATTCTTCACTTAGCTGTCTATTCTAATAATCCTTAGTGGAATCAGTGACTTAGACAGACAAAATCATCATTAAGAATTCATCTGGAAATGACATGCAACATTTTGAATATGATGGAGTTTGAACTCTTCAAAACAAGTGAATGGTTTTGACTCAAAAAAGACCCTATTGACAACTTTAAGAGTTAACATAATGGTGTTTCCAAATATGCTAAATTTTGAACATCAAAAGGGTTATTCACAAAAAGGGTGTCGATAGTTATCCCTATTGATTAGGGATATGACTCATGAAGGATCAGCCGGGGTTAGGGATCTGATCGGGCATCTCTGTTTTTGCCCTCAGGATGTCATTTCACTTAGGAGAGCTTATCAGAGTTTGACATGTCTTTCCTTGATTTGTTATCCGCATTTTTTACGGTCAAGTGATCCTGCAACAGATAAAAGGGATCATGTTAGTCAAAAACTCTCTCAAGAGTCGAATAACTTGGAAGCGATACAACATTACCCTTCACTGGATTGGATGGACTTGAAGTGCAAGTGGGACACGAAGTCCTATGTCTTTTGCTTCGTTAGGTCATCTGCTCTCTCGTAATTTGCAGGCGCAAGAGAAGCAAAATTTTTTTATTATTTTTTTTACCAAGCGGCTAACTGCCGCGTCGGGGATTCAAACCCCCGACTTCAGACCTTTTTGCTTCTTCCCGGATACCACTCGGCTAGAGGCGCCGATGGTGTCCGTAGGGCGCTTCTTTTTTTATTTAACCGAACCGGCTCCTGGACGACACTTCCTTTCATACCAAGTTAGGTAAATCGATATGGATCATTTGATTTGCCCAAATTAACCATTAAGCTTGTTTCTTGAATCCTATGCTTCCTGTCAATAGGAGAAAATATGTCAAAAGTGAATTCAAAGAATGGGGAGTATTGGAAACGATACCAAATTACTCTTCTCCAAAGCTTGTATTTGCTGACTCCTAGGGATGTTTGAATGTCGATGACAGCCTTTTCGTCTTGGCACGATTTGACATTTCTTTCGATTGGCCTTTCTCACTCATGGCTATGTATGTATGATTGATGGTTTGTTGATTTATCTTCAACGCCTTTCTTCTGCGGAATTTTTCTTCTGTCTTTGACTATATGGCCATTGGGCAAAGTCATGTACCTCAAGCTTCTATGGAATTGATTAGATTTTCTCCCTGTTGACAGTAGCCAATTCAAGAGGAGAAATTCATTTTCTGTGCTTCTTGGCTTGTCAAAGCTGGAAATCCCATTGACGAAACCACATCATCTAGTTGCCCAGGCATGTTGTGGGGAAAGATGTTGCTATAACTTGAGAAGGAGTTGGGCAGGAGCAAGGTGGAGTGTACAGAGCTCTTTGGGAACGGCTTGATTTCAACCGTATGCCTGTACCTATTACGTCCTATTTCCGTTTCCTGTAAATAGAAGAGAAAGGACATCATTTCCAAATTATATTCAGAGAATAAGACCTACCCTCTTTTGGTGTAGGATGATTCTTTCTATTTGCCCCACTGTCTTCTTGGAAGAGTGTCTTTGAATTCGGTGAGTTCACATGATGTGCCAGCTTCAAATGCCCCCTATCACACTAAGTCAAGGGGGATGTGGATGATATTCTCGAGACACAAAGTGAGTGAATCGAAAGACAAATATGATTAAATCTAACATCTTGTTTTGACGAAAGCTTTTGGTGATGAAGTGCTTTTTGTTTTCAAAATATGTATTTGGGGGGGAAAAAGCATGAGGAAGCCTAGCCCTCAGTATTATTCTTGGATAATATTTTCTTTTCATGGTTGGATAACATCACTGGGCTGGTTTGGGATACTGCCTCATGCTTTCAAAACAAAATATTAGAACTGTACATTAGATTTTGGAATGGAAAATACAACAGTAGCACACTAGACAGGATAAGAAACATGAAATTATAAAAACAAGCAACACCCATGAAAACTCCTATGAAAAGGAGCACTTTGATAGTGCTGGTTTTGAAATCAAGCGCCTTTGAGTTCCTCGCCTCCAGTAGACTCGAAGTATTCGCACGAGAGGACCACTTCATTAAAGCTACGGAAGTGCAACCCATGCAACCAACAACGGTACTTGCGAGGTAAAGCTCCTATGAACAGCTTTATCATTTCTTCTTCGGTTAGCTGAGGGTAGGTTTGCATCATAAAAGCTTCCCACCTCCTTGCATATGCTCGAAAATCCTCCATTGGTCTTCTTCTAAAGTGAACCAAGTTCTCGCAAGACAGTTCAGCTCCAATCTGGTGCTGGTACTGATGCAGGAATGTGGAAGACAGCTCATTCCAATCCCTCATGAGGCTGATATCTGCTGTGACGAACCATTGCAATGCAGACCCTGTAAGACTTTCTTGGAAGGCCTGAGTTGTGAATGACATCGGGCTATAGTACCGACTCATTTCAGCATGGAGGTACTGCAAGTGGGCCACGGGGCAAGTCGTGCCGTTATATTTGCGGAAATTGGGTATCCACATTTCTATGGGGGTCATGATCCTACCAGGGCAAGACAAGCTTGGTCTGTCTTGATTAGGCCACTTTGGTTTTCCCACCGCATATTCGTTGTAGTGGTGAATTCTTCTATTTCGGGGGAAGTTGGACTCTACCGAAATTACCCCATTACTTTCTTCTGGGTTAAAATTTCCGAATGAGGATGAAGTATTGAAACTATCCTCATGGTCAGAGGACGAGCTTAGTACTTCGTTAGGATCGTAGCGGATAAAGACATATGCTTCTTCTTCGACGGGCCTTCATCCCCAGGATGAGAGTAGGGAAACGTTATACGATGAATCGTCGGTTTCATTGTCGAAATAACGTTTGGAAGTCCTTGGGATTGTATCTGGAGCCGGGAAGTCTTCGGGGGTTGTACTCTAGGGGATGGTAGCCTTCAAAGCTGTATTCTTGGGAATGCTCGAAGCTTTGGTGCGGTGGCTCGTCGGCAGATGCTGAATTGATCTGCTTAGGCTTTCTTTTCTTGGCCCTTGGTCTAGATCTTTTGAGTAGGGCCCTTCGTTTTGCCAGCTCGATTCTGTCAAGGGAAGTGAGAGCCATTAGAGTTTCACTGTCTGATTCACTTTCCAAGTTGATAGGGGTTGGTATTCTTTGGACCCTAGCTCTTGGAGTAAGCTTGGGGAGTTGTCTAGTCGTGCCCCGGTCTTGAACAGGCTCTGTGTCTTTGATCTCGTACAAAGGCTCCTTGCCTTTCCTAGTGGGAAATTTTCCAGTAACAGGGTGATGTTCAGCTGCCCATTTATCATGCAAGGCTTCATTGACATGCTCTTCTCCTATCTCAGCAACTAACGGTTCCTCGTGCTCCGTGATCATCAGTTCTTCGTAGGGCAAGGCTATGTCAGGGATGATGTCAATATCATATTCTTGGTAAAAAACATGAATTAGTTCCCTCCAGGTTTTAAGGGGACTAATCTTCCTGACAATGTACCATCGCAAGGCAGGGCCAGTCAAGCTTGATTGATATGATTGAATCATCCTTCGAACCAGGTAGGCTTGCAAGTAGGTCTCTGGGCAAGAGGTATCAGCATACCTTTCGCATTCAGGTGCTTTGAGTTTTTCAGGGATCTCAATGCTGGTGTAATTGGACAGGTCCATGGGATTCTGCTCTTACAGCTGGCTTAACTTTTTCATGATCTTTTCAAACTGTCTATGGTACTGGCTATTTTCTGGCAAATTTGCAGGTGTCATGATGGTGTTTAAGGCAACTGCAGAGTTGGGCTCAGCTTGAGTAAGATTTCATTTGTCTTGAGAGTTGTTGAAGGACAATGGACATCTGTCCTACGCCGTCTTCAATGTTAATGAGGCGATTTTGTACATCATTCTAATCGGGCCTTAGTGCATGAGGCCATTCGCGAGCTATTGGTGGCCGACGATTCATAATTACCTGCTTGTTGCGAAAACAATGAATGAGCACGAAAGTAAACAAAGATTGACCCATGGCAATGGTCTAACTACCTTTTTTTTTTTTTTTTTTTTATCAAAAGAGGATTTTATAGACCGCATACTTCGACATATAAAACTTGAAATTAAAATGACAGAATGAAAAACTAGATATTAAACAAAAGTCCTTAAACAATGGGACAAAACTTTCACACTATTTACACTAAGGGGCACATGATTGCCAATTTATATGCGACGGGGAGCCTTGTTCTTGCGAGAACGCCTGCTTCCTTGAACTGGCTCTGAGGTGTGCATCCAGTCCATTCCCAAATCCCTCTCCATGAGCTCTGCTTGCTCGTGCTGGCTGCTCTCGCTGATTGAGTGAGGGACTGATGGCTTCCATCTTGTCGGGATGCAATGGTTGTGGATGTAGGACATGGAGGCGTGGTGGGCTTTTTCTTCTCCCTCAAGCCCTTTAGGTACCACGATCCTTTTACGATGGCACTTGTTCCATGCTTCTTCATAAATATCAACCATGTATTCAAAATTTTGATGAGTGAAGAGAAGTGGAGGGGTCCTCTTCTTGAAAGATGGCGGGATCTCTGAAGGGCTCCATACTTTGTCGTGCCACCCATTGTGGGAAATAGGAAAAAGCACCGGTGAGGCCGAGCGGGAATTGGATGGCGGCGCTTGAAAGCAAAGCGAGCTCTCTTTTCATAGAACCAACCAGCACACCATTGGAATGCCTCAGGAGCCGGGTCTCTTAGGAAATTTATCCAATTTAAACAGCTTTGATTGGGAATGTATGGTCCTAAAACCATAAATTTTTGTAATGGATTTTCGAAGTCATTCATTCCAGATGATCACATGAAGCCTTGGAATTCGCTTAGGTGAGAAAAGAACCAGACTTGTAAAATTTCAGGAGAGGCTCGCATGATTTTCTCCGTGTTGTCTTTAAAACGATTAAAGGACAAGAATGTTTCAGTTAAAATCATATTGACATAATTTTGCCCCCTCAAGATTTGATCAACTATCCATGCCATCTTAGGACTTATGACATTTCTTTGATGGGGGAAAATGATGAACCCAAAAAGTTTGGGAGGAAAATCTCGCTTTTTTGGGTCATAGGCTGATTTTGAAAACAGGCATTCATGAATTCTAGTGGGCAGGTATTGTTGTTGCCTTCAAGAATTTGTCTCATGACATGGATTTCAGTTCCTAAAAGTCGCGCTAACCCCTGCCACGGGAGGAAGCACGTCGATGGCTTAACAAGCTTTTTCTCGAGAGGCATTCCGGTGATGATGCTTGTATTCTTCCGAGTTGGGGTTAGCTCAAACCCACCAAATATTAAAAGTAGTCGTCTTCAAGCACCAGAAATGTGCCATGGCTGTATGACTTCGGGACGAACGGTGATTTGAATCAACGATAGGAGATGACCGACTTTGGCCTTCACGCGCTCTTGGGCAAACTGATCTAATTGACCCCACCATCTGAAGAGCTCCGCCTTGGGAGCGAGGAATAAACTGGATATCGTCTTTCCCCATCGCATATAAACGGGACTTGAAAAGCTTATCCTAAATTGCCATGGGCCAAAATAAAAAGACTGAGTAAAAGTAAAGAAATCACTTTGCTTTTAAAGAAAAATGGCAAGCACAAAGACATGTGCATGGGACGTGCGGCTCGATTTCTAACTCAGAAGGTTTGATGAAATTAAAAAGGTATCCGCCCGTCGCAGTCTCGCGTTAGCAGCATACCCTCTTAACCTCGGCTAAGAAATTCGGGGAAAAGAAAGGCAACCTCTACATCGCAGTCTCGCGTTCGAGGTCGTATCTTTCTTAACACCATCCTAGAAATCCTATGGCGGCCCAAGTCCGGCGGCCGGGTTGTGTGTGTCATGTGCAGTGCTAAAACATTTAAGGATGCACAGCAGTTTATCATCACAAAACATTTTATTTTCATAGAATAAAAAAACTTTAAGCTATTACCTAGCACAAAAGAAAAAAAATCCAAGTCAGCAAAGCATTTAAACAAAGATAAAATGGCCTAAGTTCTCAAAATCCCTAGCGGAGTCGCCAAGCTGTCGCAACCTCTTTTTTTCGGGTGCCCGAAATCGGGTACGGGCGCCTAAAGGGAGGCTAATGGCTCGGCTGAATTTATTAAGCCCGGACTCTCCCAAGTCCACCAATTCACGACTTAATAGTCCAAGTTTTTAACCTGTAAGTCAATTTTAAAACGGACTCGCCACTAATCAGTTTGGGGTGGGTTGATTAGAAACCCAAGCGAAATATCGGGAGAAATACTCGCTCCTGCATAACCAGAGAAATTAGGATCGGGGACTTGATTACACTAGTTAATCACTAATGCCCTTTCGGTACCTAATCTTGTTTAAACCCTAAGGCTTTTTTGGATTTTTGAGGGATTTTCCATGCATTTTTTAGAGGAAAAGCATTTTTTTAGTCTTTTCTAATTTTTTTTTGTCATAAAAAGCATTTTTTTTTTTATTTTTGGATCTTTTTCTGAAAATATAAATCATTTTTGGTTTTTTCTGACTTTTTTTGGCTTTTTTTGGGAAAATATGGACATTTTTTATTTCTTTGATTTTTTGGAAAATAAATTATTTTTTATTATTTTTTAAATTTTTTTAAAAAATATTATTTTATATTATATTTAAAAAACGAACCGGGTTGGGTTCCCGGGTTGGGCCCGACCCGGTTCGCGACTCCGCGAGACCCTGTGCGGGCCCGACTCAGGTTTTTATCCGCTTCTCATTTTTAAAAGAAACCCAAACTGCTCTTGGCCCATTTTCATAAAACCTTCAGCCCGAAAGCTACCCGGCCCACTCGCACAACCCGGCCCGGGGAAACCCTACCCGGAAACAGGGGAACCGGGTCGCAACAGACCCGCGAATCGAACCGGTTCCCGGCCTCCTCTACCCCTTGCTCTCTCGCGGCGCTGATGAGAGGGACTGTGGTGTCACCGGGCGGACGGCGGCGACGGCGGAGACGACGGTGACGGCAGTGGAGACGACGACGACGACGGTGGAGACGACGATGACAATCCGTTTATGAGGACGGCGAGGGCGAGTGATAACGGGTCTGTGCTGGTGATTTCAGTGGCGGCACGGTTCGAAAAAGGGGGGGTGCGACGGGGACTACACGACCGGGGGCGGCGGATACGATTGTCATTACCTGTCCGCAACGAGATGCGCAAGTCGGCTTCACGGCTCCGGTTTTCACAGCACGGCGGCGATGTGAGCAGCAGGTGTAGGCGAAGGCGAGTCTTTGGCTTCCCAGATCTGGTCCTCTGGAACCTCCTCTCTCCGGCTTCAATCTTTTCTCACTTAGGTTAGATCCGAGCCTCCACCGGCCGGATCGACCTCCTCGGCCTCGCTCGCCGGCGGCCCCCCGAAGTCTCTCGGTGGGAGGTCGGCCCGAGCTCGCGACCGAGTTCTCTCTCGCTCGCTCCTTGATTCCTCCCCCGAAGTCTCTCAGTGGGAAGATCTCAGAGCTCGCTCTTGGCTTGCTCTTTGATTTCCCCCTTAAAGTCTCTCAAAGGGAAGATCTCGGAGTTCGCCGTGTGTCCTTCGACGGAGGTGGTGCCTCGCTATTTATAGGCGAGGGGGCGGCCGGTCGACGGGGCTTCGACCGCCGGTCTTCGCACGCCGAACGGACGCCCGCGGCCGAACCGGTGTCTCGTCTCAGCATTAAAGGCGCGCATTGAAGGCGCATGCGCGTCGTCCTCTCCTCCGGCGGCCTACCTCCATTCCTCTTTACCGTAGGTTGCCCTTGAGCGCGTCGCCGGCCGCCGCGCATGATGCACAGAGGCACAGAGAAGAAGAAGGAAGGAGAAGGAAGAAGGAGGGGGAAGGGTTGGGTTGTGCGGGCCGGGCCGAGAAAAAAGAAAGAAAATGAGCCTAGGGGCCCACGCGAAAGGGAAAAAGGGGGCTGGGCCTTGCGCCCAGCCCCAATGAACTGCTGCTTCTGCTTTTGCTTTTCTTGCTTTTATTTATTTATTTATTTGTTGTTTTTGTTATTTATTATCTGAAAAAAAAGGAAAAATAAAAGAAAATAAGGCCTAATTAATAACCTAATCAAAATTTAGGTGTCAACAATAACCCAGTTAAAAAAAAGGAAAAAACCAATCGACATAAAGGAAAGTGAACAATCGTCCCTTTTTAAAAACGATAACTGCCTTTTTAAATAGAGGTTATCTTTTTGAAAGGACAAGATTCCGTTTTTCTCGGAAATTAAAGATAAATCAAATATAACTGAACGAATGATCGTACCTTTTCGAGATTGAATATTAAAATAACTTACAATCTATAGCCGTGAATGTTTGAGTATGAGAGTCTGAGAGTCTTTAGACTTTGATTTACTCAAGCTTCAAAATGTTGAGTCTGGAACGGATTATATCGAATTGATTCTTCTCCAAAGGCTTTGTGAATATATCCGCTAGTTGGCTCTTTGACTCAACAAATTGAATTGAGATTTCTCCATTTTGAACATGATCTCTAATGAAGTGATGTCGAATCTCTATATGCTTTGCCCTTGAGTGAAGGATTGGATTTTTGGTAAGATTGATTGCGCTGGTGTTGTCACATCTAATCTCAGTGCATGAGTCTTCAATTCCAAAGTCTTGTAGCTGTTGTTTTATCCACAGAATTTGCGAACGACAACTTCCAAGAGCTACATACTCTGCTTCTGTTGTAGAGAGAGCCACAGTGTTTTGTTTCCTTGAAAACCAAGACACCGTCCTGTTCCCAAGCAATTGGCAAGTTCCCAAGGTGCTCTTTCTATCAACTCTGCAACTGGCTAGATCTACATCTGAATATCCAAGAAGATTAAAGTCTCCCTTCTTAGGATACCAAAGACCGATGCTTGAAGATGAAGCAACGTATTTAATAATACGTTTCGCAGCACTGAGATGAGATTCTCTAGGGTCTGATTGAAACCAAGCACAGATGCACACACTCAACAAAATGTCAGGTCTAGAGGCAGTAAGATAAAGAAGTGAACCGATGATACTCCTGTACAGCTTTTGATCAACTTTCTTTCATTCTTCATCTTTGTCTATCTTCAAAGAACTTGACATCGGTATGTTGGTCTTTTTGCACTTTTCCAGTCCAAACCTTTTGACAAGATCATTAGCATATTTTTCTTGATGAATAAAAGTTCCTTCCTTCAATTGTTTTATATGAAGTCCAAGAAAAAATGTTAACTCTCCCATCATACTCATTTCAAACTCATCCTGCATAGACTTAGAGAATTTCTTGCACAGACTTTCATTAGAGGATCCAAAAATAATATCATCCACATATATTTGAACAAGTAAAAAGCTTTTGTTTTCCTTTTTGATAAATAGAGTAGTATCTACTTTACCTTTGACAAAACCATTATGTATTAAAAACTTACTTAGTCGTCGTACCAAGCTCGAGGTGCTTGCTTTAAACCATACAAGGCATTTTTCAGTCTGAAGATTGAGTCTGGCTTCTTTGGGTCTTCAAACCCTGGTGGTTGTTCCACATAAACTTCCTCATGGATAAATCCATTTAGGAAGGCACTTTTGACTTCCATTTGGAATAACCTGAAATTTTTATAACAAGCAAAAGCAAGCAATAATCGAATAGCTTCTAACCTTGCTACTGGTGCGTAAGTCTCATCATAGTCTATCCCTTCTTCTTGCGTATATCCCTTGGCCACGAGTCTTGCTTTGTTTCTTACGACTTTTCCTTTCTCATTCATCTCGTTCCTGAACACCCATTTAGCTCCAATAATAGTTTTACCTTTTGGTTTAGATGTCAATTCCCAGACATCATTAATGTTGAACTGTCTGAGCTCTTCTTACATAGCTTTAATCCAGCTTTCATCAGATAAAGCTTCTTCTATGCTTTTTGGTTCAATTTCAGAGATGAGAGCCACAACACTAGACTCTTCGCGCATTTTGGATTTGGTGCAAATTCCTTCATTAATTTCGTCGATAATGAGATATTTGGGATGACTGGACTTATGCTTCTAGTTACTGGTTGATTTGTCTGGTTGATGATCTCTTTCTTTACTTGAATCTTCACGAACAACTTGATCTTTGGTCTTCAGTCGAGATGCTTCTTGAGTTGTAAGCTTTGGAGAGTCTGGAGCAGGTTCAGACTCTTCATGTTGAGTCTGACTGGATTCATTTTGCATTGAATCTTGAAATTTGACATTCATTGATTCCTTCATTGATTGACTCTTCTTGTTATAGACTCTGTAGGCTTTGCTTGATGTAGAATATCCAAGGAAGATGCCTTCATCTGATCTTTCTTCAAACTTACCAACTCGATCTTTTGCATTTTTCAATATAAAACATTTGCAACCGAACACATGAAAGTGCGAAACAATAGGCTTCTTACCTTTGAATAACTCATAAGGGGTTTTCTCTAAAATAGGTCTTAAAAAGACTCTATTTATGATATAGCACGCTGTTGAAACAACTTCAGCCCAAAATCGTGAAGAAATCTTACTTTCAATTAAAAGAGTTCTAGCCATTTCTTGAAGAGATCTATTCTTTCTTTCCACAACTCCATTTTGCTGAGGAGTGTATGGAGAGGAGAACACATGCTTAAAGCCAGATTCATCACAAATTTTGTAAAATCTTGATTTTCAAATTCACCTCCATGGTCTGTTCTTATACTTGAAATAACATATCCTTTTTTCATTTTGAACCTTTTTAGCAAATTTTTCAAAATACGAGAATGTTTCAGACTTACTTGCAAGGAAATATACCCAAGTAAATCGGGAGTAATCGTCCACGATTACTAGGTAATATTTCTTACCTCCAATGCTCTGGGTTTTGGTTGGTCCGAAGAGATCCATATGCAGCAGCTGCAGTACATGATTAGTAGAGACATGATTTATTGGCTTAAATGAATTTCTTACCTGCTTTCCCGATATACATGGAGTGCATAGATCAGACTTTTGGTATGATAAATTGGGTAGACCACGAACAAGCTGCTTTGATGAGATTTTGGCTAACTGCTTCATATTGATGTGACCAAGCTTTCTGTGCCACAAGCTTGCTTCGTCTTGAGTTGAAATTAAGCATTGCGATTCATCCGGTTTCACATCCAAGAGATAGATATTTCCATGCCTTTGACACATGAAAGACTGAGTAGAGTCTTTACTGGTTCCAGAACATATTCCTTCTTGAAAGAAGATCTTAAAACCAGTATCACATAGTTGGCTGATGCTGAGAAGATTGTAATTGAGTCCTTCTACTAGGGAAACATTACTTATTGTGAGATTTCCAATTTTCACAGTTCCAAATCCCACAATTCTTCCTTTGTTGTTTCCTCCAAATGAGACTTTTCCACCATTTACTTGAATGAGCTTTATAAAGCAATTTGAGTCTCTGTCATATGTCTCGAGCATCCACTTGCCCAGATACCACTTTACCTTTTCTTTGATGGAGACCTGCATTTAAAAGAGAGTCTCAAGCTTTCTTTGGTACCCATATTTTCTTGGGTCCATTGGTGTTAGTAAGATAAACAGTATTAGCCCATGTTTTCTTAACAGGTTTCCAAACCATAGGACACTCTTTTTCAAAGTGATCCGGGCTATTGCACTTTGAACACCTGAGAGCATTTCGACCTACAGACTTTACAAAAACCTTCTTGAAATGATTTTTGTAGGCCTCTCTTGAGGGTCTTTGCTTAATTATTTCTTTTACTTTAGGAAAATCAATCAAGGGAATAGTTTCCGCTGTCATACCTAAACCAGACTTATTGAAATAAGGTCTTTGAGCTGAAAGAATTTTTCAAGTTTCTCGGACCCTATTGAAAATTTCTTTGAAATATTTGATGAGTCAATTTTTAAAAGAGCATTTTCTTTCAAAAGATTTTCTTCACTTTCTTTAAGAGTAGAAACATTCATGTCTAAACATTTAACTCTTTCTTTCAACACGTTTTCCTGTTGTTTTAGAACAGAGTTTTCGTTTTTAAGTTCGGAAATCATTTTAAGAGAAGTCTTAAGACTAAAACACAGCTCATCAATATACTTAGAAACCTTGACAGGAATTTTAAAATTACTTACCTAAAATTCACTGTCTCGAGTCCGATTCGAGTTTGAGTCTGAGTCTGATTGCGCCATTAGACACAAATTGGCATATTCATCATCACTTTCTTCACACTCTGTATCACTCCAGGTTTCAGCTTTGAGAGCCTTTCGAGACTTTTCAGCTTTTCCTTTCTTCTTCTTTAGAAGAGAACAGTTGGGTCTGATGTGTCCCTTTTTCTTACATTCAAAGCAAACTACATCTTTGTTTGATTCATCATCATCAACAGACTTGGTCTGTTGTCTTTGAAAGCTTTGTTTCTTTGAGTTGAATCTTCTTATCATGAGAGCAAGCTCATCATCGTCCATATCATCTTCAGAATCTATAACATCAGAATCATCATTTGATTTTAATGCAATGGATTTCTTACCTTTTGAATCTTCGTCTTCGTTAATTCGTTCCACTTCATAAGACTGAAGAGTTCCAACCAGCTCGTCGACAGACAGTGGCATGATTCTTTGTGTCTCTCTTATTGAAGTCTTTATGTGATTCCAATCCTTGGAGAGTCCACGCAGTAGCTTGTTTACCTTCATGGGATCAGAAATTGGTTGTCCTTGATTTTCAAGACCATTTACAATTTCTGTAAAACGGCTAAACATGTCAGTTATAGATTCTACAGGTCTCATTTTGAAGGCTTCATATTGACCGAGAAGGATGTTGATTCTGGTCTCTTTTACTCGATCAGTTCCTTCATAGGTGATATGTAACATATCCCAGACTTCTTTTGCTGTAACACAAGAAGATATTCTGTTATATTCAGTAGGTGACAAGGCACAATATAAAGAATATATAGCTTTTGCATCAAGAGTTTGTCTCTTGATTATCTCTTCCTGAGACATTCCGCTGGTCTCAACAGTTTATTTCCCTCTTTCTGAGACAGATGCAACTTTAGGAGTGATTCATTTTTCTACAACGTCCCATTCCAGAGGATCCTTTGATCGAAGAAATGCTTTCATTTTGTTTTTCCAGATGTTGTAGTCATTTCCATCAAAGTAAGGAGGTGCGGTATTGCTTTGTCCTTCCACCAGCCCCCGGAGCTAGCATACTAGCCATGGATCTTTTACTCGAAGTAAAACACTTCAAATAAAGTGAGTACACGAGCTCGATACCTATTGATATGGCTAGTATAAGTACCTAGAGGGGGGGTGAATAGGTATAAAGAGTAATTTCTTACGATAATCGTACAATACTAGACAGTTGATAGAAATGAGACAATTTTTTCTCGTCAATAAACAAACAACGATCAAAGTAAGACTTAGAGTAGGGAAGAGAAAATTGAACACAAGGTTTATAGTGGTTCGGCTTATTTCAAGCCTACGTCCACTCTTACGCACCGATAGCCTTTGGCTGGATTCCACTATGAACAAAGAGATATTACAAGATCTTGTTCTTCCTTGATTTCTCGGTGTAGAAGATCTACCACACTCCCTTAAGGTATCACTAAGTATAGACTCTCTTTGCGTGTACAGTTTCGCTCAATATGAATCGACTAATAATCAAGAAGCTTCAAACTCTGGAATTTCTCTATCGAGCACACACTAGAACAACTGGAACGTCTTCCTTTTATACTCCTTTATGCCATCATACCCGTTGGCACTTACCAAAGGAATTCTTCCAATCTTCCCGTTGGACAGAATCAATTAAGAATATCATTCGAGCTATTAAAGGAACATGTCGATAGCCCATCAATCCTGTTCGCCCATACAATCAGGATCTTGGTTTCCAAGAATAGAACCTTCCAAGAATATTTCGTCAATCATCGGATCTTCAAACGATCTTGATTTCGAATAAATAATCCGTTATATCAAATCCAGCCAAGAGATCTTCTCTAGTCGATAAGACCAAATCCTTAACCAAACACTTTATCTCTGGATCACCTTCGTCGCAGGATTAGAAACTGTCAATGAGAATAGTCTTGAGTCTTGAGTCTTGTGTGCTGAGTCTGGTGATCTGAAAGTCTTCAGACTCTAAGTACAAGGGTCTGCACAGCTTCCAGACTAGACTGATAGAAACGTTTTGTCAGCTTCAAAACACTCTAGAGAGATTTCTCCAACAACTTTAGCATCGATGAGCGTGCTGATTTTGTTATATCAAAGGAGACACGGAAGGGGCAACATTGGACAAGTAGATCCTGAGGCGACAACTAAGAGCTCAAATGCCCGGAAGACTACCCCACCGAAACCGTTATGACTAATCAAAACAATAAACAAAACAAAAAAACTAAAGGCTATGGTCTTCGAACTGAGGAAGATAGCACAAAAAAAAAAAAAAAAAAAAAAAAAAAAAAAACAGAGCACAAGACTTGCATGCATCAGTTCTTAGAGAAACTGTCGAGTTTGGTCCCTAAATACAAGCAGTAACTGCTTACATACGTGCAACATATAACCGCACATAAACGTGTTAATTCACTTCCTAAAAATAACGAAAATACCAGCTGCATAATTTAACAAACTTAGCTATAAAAAACAAACAGAAGAAAAAACCAGAACAGAGGAATATCAGCAACATCAGCAGCACTGAGACATAACACTCCAACAGAAACAACTCTTCCACAAAAAGGACTTTGAAGGTCAGTTAGGTGAATTAAAAATTGGGAATTTTCTCACAATGGCCTGAGTTCAAGTGAGATATACGGGACATGATAAGGCATAGAGATAAAATTTTGAATTAAACAGAAAAGTATGAGCTCATATACAAGCTGAAGAAACTGAAAGAATTGTCTTTCCTCAGAGAGCCACTTTGAATTTTATTTCTCTGACAAGTAAATGATGAACTTTCATGAGTTTATCTAAGAGTGAAGGCATGCATAGTATCTGATACACTTACATGAAGCTATTGTTCTTGTCCCAGATGTGAAATTTGAATCAGATAAACCAGTTATGTACAGCTTGGAGGATATGTACGAGGCTACAAAAGACTTTGATGATGCTCGGAGAATTGGAGAGGGAGGGTATGGGAGTGTGTATTGTAGCATTTTAGGGAACCAGGTATGATACACATGTCAGGCTTTTACTTTTTCTCCACTTTTTTTCGTGGAGCTCAATCCAGAACTGATCTGCTTTCCTATCCTAAGACCAAACATGCCTTGTCTCAATTTCAGGAAGTTGCTGTTAAGAAGATGAAATCCAGCCAGTTGAAGTAGTTCTTTGCCGAGCTTAAAGTTTTGTGCAAAATACATCACCTTAATGTGGTAAGTATCTACTGGCCAAAAAATAAAAAGAAAAGTTTGGTAATGATTTAGATCTCTCATGCAAATTGGTAATCAAGAGAGAGCGAAGGGATATGCTGCTATCTCACTGATCTCTCTAGCTCTGTAGGTGGAGCTTCTTGAATATTCAACCAGTGAACCATTTATACTTGGTATATGAGTATGTTCCAAATGGCTCACTAAACGAACATCTTCATGATCCTTTGCTGAAAGGTTACAATAATAATAAATCTACCTCCTTTTTCTACTTAAAGAAAAATTGTTGAAGGTACTCAATTGCTATTTCCCGCATGTCACCAACCTCTCTCCCGGACGGACAGCAAGAGCAAATATAGCACTTGATGCTGCAAGAGGAATTGGGTACATTCATGATCATACCAAGGCACGTTAGTGCATCGTGACATCAAGACAAGTAACATTTTACTTGACCAGGGGCTCAGAGAAAAGGTAATGGATAACTGGTTTGAGCACTCACTTCTCAGTGATGTGAGTTTGATGGAAGTTTCGTATGAAGTTCCCTTCCAGGCTTTCTGCCTTCGCCTTAAGCTGCTAGGATATTTAACTCCTAGACTGATGTTGATTTGCTGTGTCGGCAGGTGGCTGATTTTGGACTCGCAAGACTGGTGGAACGATCCAATGAACAAGAAGTATTTGCAATGCGTGTACTCGGCACACCTGGTTATATTCCACCTGAGTAGGTGCTTTGCTCTTTTCTATGACAAGGGAAACAGAGAAAACATGCTCATCGATGGCGCAAACTTTTTTGGACACCATACATTTCATCTCAGACTCGACTTTGTAGCTTACTGCTTCCCCGCAGGTCCTTCCGCAAGCTGCAAATGACATCGAAAGGAGATGTATATGATTTTGGAGTGGTTTTAGCAGAAATAGTCACTGGCCAGTGCGCACTCGCTCGAGATAATAGGGACTCAAATAATTTTAGGACCCTAGTGTCAACCGTAAGTCAGCATTTTGCGATCTTAACTGGTTTTTTACGCAGCTTTCACAGGCGAGCGCACGTGCACTTTCCAATTTTCAAACATGACGTGCAACATACAATCACTGAATCTCCCCATTACTGTAGACTGTAAGGATACAAAATGCCATTAGCGCATGAAATGAAACAAAAGCGCATATATCCTTAGTCAGAATCGGTTTCCATTCAAAGAAACTATTTGCATGAAATTGTTGCTAACATCCCATCTCAGGATTCACCGCTTAATTCGCCTTTCTCAGATGATAACAATTTTCGAAGGCCAAAAACCACAAAATGCTTTGGAAGCAATCATAGATTGTGACTTGAGAGAGAGTTACCCCTTTGAGGAGGTTTTTAAGGTAAGTGAAATTGCACCAGTATGCTTGATTTATTATGTTTCATATCCATGTGATGAGTTCTAAAGTGATCAGCATGTCGACCGTATCAGGACAGGTCCATCCATATGCACCGACTGCTGTATCTTAGAACACCAAACGAGTAACATTTCTTCCATATGAAACTATTCTATGCGAACATTTTAACTGAACAAAAACCTACAATTGATAAGGTAACGGGACACGAAGTGAAGGGTTAATCCGGTGTTCCCGCCACCAAGCCTGAAAAACAAAGAATAAACCAATGCTTCTGCTATTTTGTGTTTGCCTCACAGATGGCGGATTTGGCCTGGCGATGTCTGAATGATGAAGCTATCAACAGAATTAAAGAAATTGTTCATGAACTCTCACATTTTAACGTCCTCGATGGAGTGGGAAGCATCACTTGGAGGGAATGAACGAGTCTTCAGCGGGTTGCTGAACGGAAGATAAACAAGAGCACTCACGGCAATGGCCAGGAAACGGCTCTAAAAGCCTTTGCCACCTCACGCTTGGGGCCACTTTCAGCAAGCCTCTTTGGTGCTCATCCAATTTGGAAACAAAGGGAAACTATGAGCTTTTTCGCACCACCTAGACTTTCATGGGTTCCGTCGAGGCGAATGGTTACACCTGACGTAATGTGAATATGTCATGCCATCTCTCTTTTTTCCTTTAATACTCGGCATAAGATATAATGTGCCAAGATGATTTCCACCATTCTGCCACTCTGTCATCAAGTAGCAAGCGAAATTTTCCCATGGTATTGCAAATTAATGTTACTCCTTTCAAATACATTATGCAACAATTCTCAAAACCAGCACACTTGAGAATGTCAGATATGGATCAGAGGAGCTAAATGTAAAATATGCACAAGTCAGTGAACACTTGATTGTGAATGGCCCAGTGACGCGACTATCCACAACTTGGAGTTCATTGGTTCACTTATTGAACCAAAGATATTCCATAAAGAAAGAAGCTTACATGTACAACGGATTTGATTACCGAGTAGAGAATGTTGGTCATTTCCTCACGAGACGGATGTCACGAGATGGACGGATCTAGCGTCCACGAGTGGTTGCCCATGCTCATAACTAGCACGGACGTGCCTTGGTACAGATAGTATTGCATGCTTAGGATAGATTTTAGCGATAAATCGAATAAAATCACCGCCCTCTCGTACTTGGCACGAGTGGATTTAAATAAAATTGGAATAAATGCACAAGAATCCTAGCTGCAGACTTGGGGGTTGGAATTTGATGTACAAAAGATCTTGCTCCCACTAATAATCATCACAGATGGATCTGCGATAACCTTTTAACATAACAGCCAAAAGTTCTATCACGGTCCAACATGCTTACTCGGACATATGAAGGGCTAACCCCAAAATGCCTTCCGCTCCTCGTCCAGATGTTATGGCTTTTGAGAAAGCTTTCAAAATCTTCTATACCGCCTTCACATTTCAACCATGCAAAAGCTGCACAGGGGGATAAGCAATGAAGCGACAAGAAAATATACCAAGAATTCATTAAAAATGGCACGGTGCCTCCCGTTACAGCTTCAACATTCTAAGTACCTGGTAGAGGCTCGAAGAGACGCTGGAAAAAGTTGCAGAATCCCGGTTCAAAATTGGTTTGACGCTGCGTACAAATCCAAGTTGACACGATATGTATTTAGAACAAATATTAATCCAACGTTTTGCGAACATAAAATTCAAATTCTTCAAACTTGAATCCAACGTTGAGTCCA
>CM024530.1:46275828-46453383 GCA_014182385.1 Eucalyptus viminalis
AACACCTAGAGGGGGTGAATAGGCGCACAAACAATTTTTTTCTCAAATACGGACGCAATTCTTAACAGATTGAAATACGATCGAGGTAGAGAGAGTAAGGAAGAGAAAATCAAACACAGGATTTATAGTGGTTCGGCTTATTCCAAGCCTACGTCCACTCTTCCGCACTGACAGCCCACCGGCTGGATTTCACTATGATCAAAAGAGAAGTTACAGCACGGTTTGCCTTGATTCCATAGTGTAGATGTTCTATCACACCTCCTCAAAGGTCTCTCACAAATATAGACTCTCTTTTGTATACAAGTATTCGCTCAAGAGATTTATCTAAACAAATAGGAGCTTCAGACTTTGGAATTCTTCTATCGCGCACTCTCCTTAAACAACTAAGAACGTCTTCCTTATATACTCCTTTATGCCATCATACCCGTCGGCACTTTCCAAAGGAATTCCTCCAATCTACCCGTTGGACGGAATCAATTAGGAAGATCGTTCGAGCTATTAAAGGAACGTGTTGATAGCCCATCAATCATGTTCGCCCATACAATCAGGATCTCGGTTTCCATAAATAGAACCTTCCAATAATATTTAGACAATCATCGAATCTTCAGCCATTGAATCAATCTTGATCAATCAAAGGATTCTGATACGTCTTCTCCAGCCACGAGATCTTCTCCAGATGGTAAGGTTAAATCCTGAACAAAACATCCGGTTCGGGATAACCTTTCTTCAACGGATCGAGACTGTCAATGAGGATAGACTTTGAGTCTTGAGTCGGCTGTCCTAAGTCTTCGAGACTTTAACGACAGAGTCTGCGAGACCTTCGAACTAGACCGATGGATACATTTTGTCAACTTCAAAACTCTTCACGAGGATTTCTCCAACAATCTCCCCTTTTTTATGGTGACAAAACCTTCCTCAGAGATTTGGATAACTTTGACCCGCAAAACATTTCTCAAACACATATGCATATCTTATGGAAATAAATGGCTAATAGAATAACACTAGAATCTGCAACCATAGAAAATAGGTTAGTCCAATATATGATTAAGCCATTCATAAGATATCAATATTGATAAATAGAAGCAGTCAAATCCAAGTCTAGGCAGTTCTTATCCAGACACAAAACAAAGTCAAAGTCTGTCAAAAACAAACAGACAGTTAAACACAATCCAACAAACAGTTAAAAAGATTGAAAGTTTTCAAATCATGCATCTCTCCCCCTTTTTGTCATCATTTAAAAAGGATGAGATGAAATCAAGATTGCTTGGGAACGCGGACAAGCTGGAAATCTTCCATAGACTGAACAATGCCTTCCAAACCTCTTAAAGTCTTCCTTCAGGCTGTACAACCTCCTCACTCTTGGCATTGGCCGATTCGAATAGAGAGGGCTTGCATCTTTTCATTTAATGAACAGGAAGAAGCTTGACCTTCATTCTTCAAGCTTTGAACTTCGCATCCCAAGGCATAAATCTGACCTTTCATCTCCAAGAGAATATCCATGATTCTGCGAAAATCTGCTCCATTATCAATCTGAGTACTTGCTTCTACTCGTTCGAATGGAGTAAAAGCAGACGATGGTGGATCAAAGCATAATCTCGCAGTTGGGCGATGAAGCTTCATGACCTTCCTCTGGAAATTGAGATGCATAAACATCTTCGGGTGCGGGCGAGCGGCGGCTCCTTCACTTTCATCTGGAAATGAAGATGTCACTCCTTTCTCCCGAACTCCCCTGTTTTCAAGCCTACGGTGGAGAAGAGATTTCCTCGGGTTCTCCTTCTCTTCTTTCTTCTTCGAGTCTTTCTTGCTCTGCTTCTCTTTCTTCTTCTTCCTTCTCCTCTGCTTCTTTCGTCTTTTGTTCCGATTCTTTCTGTGGAACAGGACGACTTAAGTTCTTCAAAGCCTTTGCGGAGACGGTGATGTCATCATCATCATCTTCATCCTCAACGAGGAGAGCTCTTCTTTTCTTTGATGGAGCAGCCATGGGCTCCTTCCCTTTTCTCTTAGCAGCAGAAGAGAGTTGATGAGACTTGGCGGGAGTCTTCTCCTTGAATTTCTCCATTCCTTGCTCGGTTCCTTCGGACGCATTTTGGTCACCATTTTCAGTCCTACCACCATATGATCGCATGATTGAACACAAAAGATTTGCGGAGGCTGAATATTCAGATGTTTGAATAACTTCGTAACAAGGCTTGGGTAAGGGAGTTGACCTCTGTCCTTCATCACTGCTCTATACATGTGAAACATGACGGTATGAGGAGAGAAAACTTCTTTCCACGAGAGGATGGCATACATCAACTTTGCCTCGAGCTTGAAACATCGGTTTTGGAAGTTGATTTCGGCCGAAGGCAATTAATCACAGTCTTGTGAAGCAAGATGTTGAATGCATTCATCCTTGAGTAGGTGATCTTCTCTTCTCGTTCTCCCGTCCTTCACCGTTCAAGTGTGGCTCGAGCAATGGAAACTTTAATCGGTTGATATCTCGCCTCTCTCAACTTCTAACACATCTGCCATATCCATATCCACAACATAGTCTTGTTCTTTGATACTGAAGGAAAATCTATTCGTATCTAAAAAGCTAAGATTTGAATAGAAGTATGCAGTCAATTCAGCATAAGCTTCAGTTGAGTCGGAACGTAACTTTTCAAGTTGAAGATAACTGAACTTTTCCCTCAAGTTCACTTTCACAGCATCCGAAAATCAAATTCCACACTCCTAGGGTTTTATTACCCCACGCTTCAGCAATTTCGAGTATAAATCCTTTTGTTCCTTTGATCTGAACAAATCTCCCCTTTTTCCTTGAATTTCAGCCGCAATATCCATTTTCGGTTGAAATAGACTGAATAGATTGTCATCAACATTCCCATCTACAGGATTTGGCCCCTAGTCACGAGGATCACTTGGGATATTCGCAAGGGTTTCCTCAGCCACCCCTTTACGAGCGATTCCCAAACTTTCCATTCTTTTTAGAAAGATATATTCGTTCCTATATCCTTTTTCTTTAACAAAATCATCAACATAGTTCAAAGGAGTACGAATTCCTTTTAAAGCACGATATAGCTTGTAGATAAAAGCGGCTTTTGAACTCTTACGGGTGCCGCTTCCTCGATGATTTCTTCCCGATGAACAACGCCTTGAGGACTAGATGATGGAGAATGACGCTGCTGAGAATGTTGTGGGCTCGGTTGCTGATCTGGAGAAACTTCATCTTCGGTAAGATCGAAGTGCATAGGCCCCTCACTCATTCTCTATGGTCCCCCGTTGCGATTCTTGACGACTTTCGTGAAGAAGACATCTTTAACAGTATTTGGAAGTTTCCTAGCTTGACTTTCCCAGAAAAGATGATAACTTTTTGAAGATTTAAAGAAGAAGACAAACGGGAATGGAAGATCGATGCTTTCTAGGGTTTTTGAGAGAGAAGAGATTAGAAAAGTGAAGAGAAATCGACAGTGTTCGTTCGGTTAAAAAGAAGAGTAAACGAATCGTCACAAAGGAAATAAAAATATGCCTTTTCAAAATAACTGTTTTTATCCGTAAAAATAGCTATTTCAAAAATAACTTCCCTTTTGAAAATGAATCGATGTAATATTTACGGCAACAATTTAAACACAGTCTGATGATCGTACCTTTTCAAGATAAGATTGGAGAGAGAAAGACTTACAGTCTGAAGGTCGAGACAAGACTGTTGATAAAGTCTTGTAAGCCTGAGTCTGAAAGTCTTTAGACTTTGATATCCTCATACCTCAAAATATTGAGTCTGGTCCGTATAGACTCAAATTGATTTTTCTCCAAAGGCTTCGTGAGTATATCAAATTGATTCTTTGAGTCAACAAATTGAATTGAAACATCTCCATTTTGAACATGATCTCTAATAAAGTGATGTCGAATTTCTATATGCTTCGCTCTTGAGTGGAGAATTGGATTTTTGGTGAGGTTGATAGCGCGATGTTGTCGCAATTAATCTCTCGTGCATGAGTCTTCGATTTCAAAATCTCTTAGCTGTTGTTTTATCCATAGAATTTGAGAACAGCAGCTTCCAAGAGCTACATACTCGCTTTTCGTTGTTGAAAGAGACACAAGTACTTTGTTTCCTTTGAAAACCAAGACACTCGTTTCGCTTCCAAGCAACCGCAAGTTCCTGAAGTGCTCTTTCTATCAACTCGCAATCGGCTAGATCTGCGTCCGAATATCCCAAGTTTAAAGTCTCCCTTCTTAGGATACCAAAGACCGATGCTTGATGATGAAGCAACGTATTTTATGATGCGTTTGGCAGCACTGAGATGGGATTCTCTAGGATTTGATTGAAACCTAGCACAGATGCAAACACTCAACAAAATATCAAGTCTAGAAGCAGTAAGATAAAGAAGTGATCCAATAATGCTCCTGTACAGCTTTTGATCAACTTTCTTCCTTTCTTCATCTTTGTCTATCTTTAAAGAACTTGACATTGGTATGTCGGTCTTTTTTGCAATTTTCCAGTCCAAACCTTTTGACAAGATCATTAACATATTTTTCTTGAAAAATGAAGGTTCCTTCCTTCAATTGTTTTATTTGAAGACCAAGAAAGAATGTTAATTCTCCCATCATACTCATTTCAAACTCATCCCGCATAGACTTTGAAAATTTCTTGCACGTACTTTCATTAGAGGATCCAAAAATAATATCATCCACATATATTTGAACAAGTAAGAAACTTTTATTTTCCTTCTTGATAAATAAAGTCGTATCTACTTTACCTTTGACAAAACCATTTTGTAATAGGAAATTACTTAACCTCGTCGTACCAAGCCCGAGGTGCTTGCTTTAAACCATACAAAGCCTTTTTCGATCAAGACTGAGTCCGGCTTCTTTGGGTCTTCAAACCCCGGCGGTTGTTCCACATAAACTTCCTCATGGATAAATCCATTTAGGAAGGCGCTTTTGACGTCCATTTGGAATAACCTGAAATTCTTATAACAAGCAAACGCAAGTAATAGTCGAATAGCTTCTAACCTTGCCACTTTGGAGCGTAAGTCTCATCATAGTCTATTCCTTCTTCTTGCGTATATCCCTTGGCCACGAGTCTTGCTTTATTTCGTACGAATTTCCCTTTCTCGTTCATCTTATTTCTGAACACCCATTTGGCTCCAATAACAGTTTTTCCTTTTGGTTTGGATGTCAATTCCCAAACATCATTTTTGCTGAACTGTCGAGTTCTTCTTGCATAGCTTCAATCCAGCTTTCATCGATAAAGCTTCTTCTATGCTCTTTGGTTCAATTTCAGAAACGAGTGCCACGCTAGACTCTTCTCGCCTTTTGGATCTGGTGCGAATTCCTTCATTCATTTCGCCGATTATAAGATCTTTGGGATGACTGGACTTATGCTTCCAGTTACTTGTTGATTTGTCTGGTTGATGATCTCTTTCTTTATTTGGATCTTCACTAACAACCTGATGCTGGTTTTCAAGAGTCTGAGATGCTTCTTGAGTTGTAGACTTTAGAGGGTCTAGAGTAGGTTCAGATTCTTCTTGATGAGTCTGACTTGATTCATCTTGCATTGAGTCTTGAAATTTGACATTCATTGACTCCTCTACGGGCGGCCGACTCTTCTTGTTATAGACTCTGTAAGCTTTGCTTGAAGTAGAATATCCAAGGAAGATACCTTCATCTGATCTTTCTTCAAACTTACCAACTCGATCTTTTGCATTTTTCAATATAAAACATTTGCAACCAAATACATGAAAGTATGAAACAATAGGCTTCTTTTCTTTGAATAACTCATAAGGGGTTTTCTGAAGAATAGATCTTAAGAAAACTCTATTGATGATATAGCAAGCTGTTGAAACAAACTTTTACGCCCAAAATCGAGAAGAAATTCTACTTTCAATTAAAAGAGTTCTAGCCATTTCTTGAAGAGATCTGTTCTTTCTTTCCACAACTCCATTTTGCTGAGAAGTATACGGAGAGGAAAACATATGCTTATAGCCAGATTCATCACAGAATTTTTGTAAAATCTTGATTTTCAAATTCACCTCCATGATTTGTTCTTATACTAGAGATAACACAACCTTTTTCATTTTGAACCTTTTAGCAAATTTTTCAAAATACGAAAAGGTTTCGGACTTACTTGAAAGGAAATATACCCAAGTAAAACGAGAGTAATCATCAACAATTACTAGGCAATACTTCTTACCCCCAATACTGAGTTCTGGTTGGTCCGAAGAGATCCATATGCAGCAACCGTAGAACATGATTAGTAGAGACATGATTTATTGGCTTAAAAGAATTTTTTACCTGCTTTCCCGAGAATACATGGAGTGCATGAATCAGTCTTTTGGTATGGCAATTTTGGTAGACCTCGAACAAGCTGCTTTGATGAGATTTTGGCTAATTGCTTCATATTGACATGTCCAAGCTTTTTGTGCCATAAGCTTGCTTCGTCTTGAATTGAGATAAGACATTGCGATTCATTTGGTTTCACATCCAGAAGATAGATGTTTCCATGTCTTCGACCCGGAAAAAAGATTGAGTAGAGTCTTTACGATTCCGGAACATGTTCCTTCTTGAAAGGAGATCTTGAAACCAGTATCACACAATTGACTAATGCTGAGAAGATTGTAATTGAGTCCTTCCACTAAGGAAACATTACTTATTGTGAGAGTTCCAATTTTCACGGTTCCAAATCCCACAATACTTCCTTTGCTGTTTCCTCCAAATGAAACTTTTCCACCATTTACTTGAGCAAGCTTTATAAAGCAATTTGAGTCTCCCGTCATGTGTCTTGAGCATCCGCCGTCAAGATACCACTTTACCTGTTTCTTGATGGAGACCTGCATTTAACAAAGAGTCTCAAGCTTTCTTTGGTACCCAAATTTTCTTGGGTCCTTTGGTGTTAGTAAGATAAACAAAAGTATTAACCCATACTTTCTTAATAGGTTTCCATACCATAGGACACTCTTTTTCAAAGTGATTCAAACTGTTGCACTTAGAACATATGAGAGCATTTCTACCTACGGGTTTTACAAAGACTTTCTTGAAGTGATTTTTGTAAACCTCACTCGAAAGCCTTTTCTTAATTCTTTCTTTTACTTTAGGAAAATCAATCAAGGGAATTGTTTCTTCTGTCATACCTAGACCAAACTTATTGAAGTAAGGTCTTTGTGCTGAAAAGAATTTTCTCAAGTTTTTCAGATCCCATAGAAAATTTCTTTGATATATTAGATAAGTCTGTTTTTAAAAAGTATTTTCTTTTAAAAGATTTTCTTCATTTTCTTTAAGATTGGAAATAGACAAGTCTAGACTTTTAACTCTTTCTCGCTAAAACATTTTGCTTTTGTTTTAGAGCTGAGTTTTCCTTTTTTAGTTTGGAAATACTTTTGAGAGAAGTCTTAAGACTAAAGCATAGTTCCTCAATATATTTAGAAACTTTGACAGGAATTTTAAAATTACTTGCCTCAAATTCACTTTATGTCTCGAGTCGATCCCGAGTCCGATCCAGTCCGAGTCCGATTGTGCCATCGACATAGATTGGCATATTCATTATCACTTTCTTCACGCTCGCATCACTCCGGTTTCAGCTTTGAGAGTTTTTCGAAATTTTTCAGCTTTTCCTTTATTCTTCTTCAAAAGAGGACAGTTGGGTCTGATGTGTCCATTTTTCTTGCATTCAAAGCAGACTACATCTTTGTTTGGTTCCTCATCATCAACAGACTTGGTATGCTGTCTTTGAAAGCCTTGTTTCTTTGAGTTGAACCTTCTTCCTTTTCTGTTTAGTTTTATGAATCTTCTTATCATGAGAGCAAGCTCCTCATCGTCCATATCTTCTTCAGAATCTGTATCATCAAATCATCATTTGATTTTAATGCAATGGATTTCTTACCTTTTGGATCTTCATCTTCATTGATCCTTTCCACTTCATAGGGCCGAAGAGTTCCAATCAGCTCGTCGACGATAGTGGCATAATTCTCTCGTCTCTCTTATCGAAGTCTTTATGTGATTCCAATCCCTTGAGAGTCCACGCAGTAGCTTGTTTACCTTCATGGGATCAGAAGTTGGTTGACCTTGATTTTCAAGACCATTCACAATATCTCGTAAAACGACTAAACATGTCGATATTGATTCTCCCGGCTTCATTACGAAGGCTTCGTATTGACCGAGAAGAATGTTGATTCTTGTTTCCTTCACTCGATCTGTTCCTTCATAGGTGATATGCAATCTGTCCCAAACTTCTTTTGCTGTACCACAAGAAGATATTCTATTATATTCAGTTGGTGATAAAGCACAATATAAGGAATAAATTGCTTTTGCATCGAGTGTCTGTCTCTTGGTTATTTCTTCCTGAGACATTCCGCTGGATTCTTCGTTTCTTTTCCTCTTTCAGAGACTGATGCAGTGGTAGGAGTAATTCCTTTTTCTATAGCGTCCCATTCCAGAGGATCCTTTGATCGTAGGAAAGCTTTCATCTTGTTCTTCCATATGTTGTAATCATTTCCATCAAAGTAAGGTGGTCTGGTGTTGCTTTGCCCTTCCATCAGCCCTGGTGCTAGCATACTAGCCATGGATCTTTTACTATGAAGTAAAACACTTCAAATAAAGTAAGTACACAGGCTCGATACCAATTGATATTGCTAGTATAAACACCTAGAGGGGGTGAATAGGCGCACAAACAATTTTTCTCAAATACGGACGCAATTCTTAACAGATTGAAATACGATCGAGGTAGAGAGAGTAAGGAAGAGAAAATCAAACACAGGATTTATAGTGGTTCGGCTTATTCCAAGCCTACGTCCACTCTTCCGCACCGACAGACCCACCGGCTGGATTTCACTATGATCAAAAGAGAAGTTACAGCATAGTTTTGCCTTGATTCCATAGTGTAGATGTTCTATCACACCTCCTCAAGGTCTCTCACAAATATAGACTCTCTTTTGTATACAAGTATTCGCTCAAGAGATTTATCTAAACAAATAGGAGCTTCAGACTTTGGAATTCTTCTATCGCGCACTCTCCTTAAACAACTAAAAACGTCTTCCTTATATACTCCTTTATGCCATCATACCCGTCGGCACTTTCCAAAGGAATTCCTCCAATCTACCCGTTGGACGGAATCAATTAGGAAGATCGTTCGAGTTATTAAAGGAACGTGTTGATAGCCCATCAATCATGTTCGCCCATACAATCAGGATCTCGGTTTCCATAAGAAGAACCTTCCAATAATATTTAGACAATCATCGAATCTTCAGTCATTGAATCAATCTTGATCAATCAAAGGATTCTCGATACGTCTTCTCCAGCCACGAGATCTTCTCCGGATGGTAAGGTTAAATCCCGAACAAAACATCCAGTTCGGGATAACCTTTCTTCAACGGATCGAGACATCAATGAGGATAGACTTTGAGTCTTGAGTCTCGGCTGTCCGGAAGTCTTCGGACTTTAACTCGACGAGTCTGCGACCTTCATACTAGACTCGATGGATACATTTTGTCAACTTCAAAACTCTTCACAAGGATTTCTCCAACGAGTGTAGCAGCATCGAACGATCTTAGGTCCGTTGAGATCGTTCAGGCGCTAGTGTCCCTTGGAAGCTTGTTGGGTTAGTAAGTGAAGGATCGAGCCATTGTTGTTGCTATTGTTTCTACCGCTGCCGGTGTTGTGACCATTGTTATTGCCGCGCTTGTTGAGGCCCAATCTGGAGTTGTGATCAAGGATCAGGCTGCCGTATCTGAGTTAAAGTTCAGTTTAGACAGAGATGGAAATTGATTGGGGAGAAATGCCGATGTCAGAAGAAAGGTGCCCTATTTCACCCAACCGGAAGAGTAGAATTTGGAAGTCAGTGCTCAACTCGATTGATGTGTGTCGTGTCTGTAAGAAAAGACGGGGATTTGTTCTATGCTGTAAGAGAGAAATGACTTGTTACCAATGTCGCCGATAAGGCCATTTGATCAAAGATTATCTATATAGACAAATGGAATCTCGGCTGTTTCTGTCACTGCCGTTGATAAGACAGAACAGAAGAATCATGCTTCAGGACATTAATGGGGTACTTGGAACAGGCCCCAGTGCAAGGAAGGGTGCATGATATTCCTTGATGGGAGGTAGAGGACTCACTAATTGTGTGCCGATTTTGTGAAAAGGAGGCATGAGTCAGCCCAATGTCAGAGTAAAGAGGGAGCATGATTTGAATATGGCCAGCACGGCCGTCAGGTTAGTAACTGTCCGTGTAAGTTCGAGAAAGCGTAAGCACTGTTACTGCAGATAGAACACCACTAGGATGGCGAAAGGAATAGGAATGGATTGACTATGCATTAATAAAGGGAAGAATGTTTTGAGGTGTTTTATCAGAGTAGCACAACAGGATGGTTGTGGAGTTTCCGTTGTTGTAATAAAGTAATAGGAAGATGAGTCTTTGACTATAGTTGTACATTATGGGTTTGCTTATGTTTGACTTGGAAGTCATTTATGAAAAGGTTTGGCTCGAGGAGCTTTCTGCTGTTATGAATTGTGGCAGTGATATAATTCAGTTTGTTCAGTTAGCGTGTGAAAGTTTTGAATCACTGAAATTCGAAGAGGAACTTCGATCCTTGTTATTCGTCACTGAAGATAACTTGATTCTGGTTGTTGGTTATTGGATCTTCATGGCAACTGTAATGGATGCGTCAGTTGAGGAGCCGAATATGGAAAACTTAATCGTGGTACATAAGTTTTCTAAGGTATTTTCTGAAGAATTGTCAAGTTGCTGTCAGAAAGAGAAATAGAGTTTGCGATTGAATCAGCACCCGGAACAGAGCCAGTCCCTAAGGCTCTTTACCGGATGGTGTTACCCGAGTTAAAAGAACTGAAGGTGCAGATGCAGGAAGTGTTGAATAGGGGATTCATACATCCAGTGTATCACCTTGGGGAGCACTTGTTCTATTCGTGAAGAAGAAAGTTGGTTCGTTGTGTTTGTATGTCGATATTCCTCAAGATCGACCGGAGGTCATGATATCATTAGTTGAGGATCAGGAAAAAGGGACATACCAAAGTTAGCACCTCGCGCTCGATACGGCAGTTATGAGTTCATTGTAATACCGAGTGGTGTGATGAACACCTTAGCTGTTTGTTCAGGTATAATAAGCAGAATGTTTAAGGGTACTCGAATCAGTTGTGATCATGCTCATTGAAGTTATCTTGGTGTGTTCAAAAAGTGCTGAGGAGCACGAGAGACATTTCGGAATGGTACTTCGGACCTTGAGTACTCTTGGATTTTTCAATAAGCTTAGCAAATGCGAGTTTTGGATGACTTGTGTTGTGCTCTTAGGTCATGTGATTTCGGGAGAAGGAATTTCCGTAGACCCTATCCAAGATTGAAGCAGTGATCAGTTGGCCGATATTGATTGCGGTGCAGAGAGATTAGAAGTTACGGGATTGGCAGGATATTACATAAGTTTTATGGAAGGGTTTCAGCGTCAGCGTTGCAGTTGATTCGACTACTGAGGAAGTAAGAAAAGTTTGTGGGGACATATGAGTGCAAGCGTAGTTTTCAAGAGCTTAAGCAGAAGCTGACTATCGCACCTGTGCTGACCGTTCCATCTAATCCTGGAAGTAACGAAATCTACAGTGATGCGTCATTTAAAGGATTGAGTTGCGTGTTGATACAACATGTTAGGGTTGTCGCATATGCGTTCCGTTGGTTGAGACCTTAGGAGTTGAATATGAGACAACATTGCTGAATGGAACTCATTAAGGATTATGACTATGATATTTTGTATCCCTTTGGAAAGGTGAGCAAAGTCGCAGATGCACTGAGTTGAGAGTCCTTAGTTGCACAGTTGGTACTTAAGGATTGGATCTTATTTATGTTCGAAATTCAATTTTCAAATTTAAGGTAAGCCACCTTTGAATCTTAAGACTACCCTCAGAATTGAGCCGAAAGTTCAGATCAGAATCAAATCGCTTCAATGGATAGATTCAGAAATTCAAAAGATTCTATAAGAGAATGCAAATGAGAGAGGTTGATTTTCAGATTTTTGATAACAGAACGCTAAGGTTCTGAGGACGATTGTATGTAATTGTCGATACAGAGGTTAAAGAAGAGATCTTATAGGAAGTTCATCATAGCAACTTCAGCGTTGTCCAAACAGTGTGAAGATGAGTCAGAATCTATATCATCGAGATTGGTAGATCGGTATGAAGATGGATTTTCAACGATCAAGTTGTAAGTGTTGGATGCGCCAGTAAGTGAGAATTTGGTAATGTAAGCTAGGAAAGCTTTTTCAAGTACTGGAGAGAGTTCTGTGTGGGAATGAAAGTATAACATGATGGAATGTTATGATAGGTTATTAAGGAGTCAGGAAGAGCATTGATTCCTTATGAGGTTGTAGTCGACAGATGATCAGAGTCAACTCATCTTAGTGCAGCATGAAAAGAATCCTAATTGGAATAGGTATATTGAAGTGTGTGTATATCATATAAATCATATGCATGAAGTGTCGGGGATGAATTGTATTTCAAATCGATCAGATGTTCCAAGTTGGCAGAGCTTTCGGATGGTTCATTGTTAAGCAGTGCATAGCAGAGAGTGTAGAATTTCGATTGCTGAAATGAAGTTAGGGAAAGAAAGATCACAGTCCAGGGTCTGTACAGTGGTCAGTGATTGCAGTTGCCGAGATCAGTGTCAGAGTTATATCAAATCTTGACCAGAGGTCCCCAGTTTCAGCAGATCGGTCAAATAGTTTCCTTTTAGTCAGTGTAGAGCAGAGGGTTCAGAACTTCAGTTGGTTGAGATGAGATCAGAGATTAGAAAATCGCAGGTTCAGAGTTGGTTCAGAAATCGGTGATTCAGTTGCAGTTATCAGAGACAGTTTAGAGACTACTCGGAATCGCCAGTTTAGCTTCGTAGATTTTTTGTGTTGAAGACCTTTGGAATTTTAAGTCGGCAAGTGTTTAGTATTTTGCATCCGAAGTGGTTTGGGCAAGATGGTAGTGATCTGACAGCATTGGTACGGAAGGAGCAACTTGAGAAAGAGAAGATTATATGAGAAGATTGTACCCTCACCTTTTGTTTAAGAATTGGTAAATGTTTAAATTTCGAGGACGAAATTTTTATAAGAGGGGGAGAGTTGTGACATCCCGATTTTTCCAATTCTATTTTCAATAAATTGATACGGGCATTTCGTTGGCACGCATATAGTTCTTTTCCTTGAGTCGGCCACTCATGTGAAAACTAGTCTATCGGGTGAAGCTGTTAAGAGTTTCAAATGCATCAGACTCGAGAATTTGACCAGGAAGCAACCTTTCGACCGAGCTAGTCTGCAAGGGTCATTACGGCACAATTAAAATCGATTAAAGATCGGAGATAGGTCGACTCGACAGAGGCATGTGATCAGGTGTGGGTGATTCCACCAGATCGCACAATTCGTGTCGATCGGCACTAGACCAAATTTTCTATCGATTGGGTACCACCGTGTTCGTATTTGAAACCTTGAGATTACCCCGACAACCGAAAGTCGCCAATGTTTCAAAGATGTACATTGTGGCTTGAGATGATCAACCACAGGTCAAATACATAAAAATCTCAAAAGGCTACCCGGTAGGTTGGGCCGCGCTAGTATCGTGCCAAAGTGAAATTAACCGTGAAATTGAGATCGAATTCAGAAATTGGAAGTTTGGGTGTGTCACATATCATTTTGGGAACATTGATTAATCTTTGGAAGATTTTTCATGCAAGCCGAGTTTTTTAGCAAAAAAATCAGAGAATGACTAATTTGGCTCGAGAAATTAGTAGGCCTGCCTTTGGTATTGCTATTAGGACTTAAGTTTGTTCTATGAACAAGTGAAGATGTGAATTGAAGCGTGGTGACATCGGATTAATTTTATGGACTTCAATTTGATTCAATTGGCAGAGAATTGATGAGAATTGAAGAAATTTGATGTACAAGATTTGGACCCCGGCAGAAAATAGAATTGCACCCATTGGAAGATGTTGTGGAGGATTTGAATTAGTGGAATGTGACATCATCAGGTGATGTCATGGTGGAGGCCAAATTGAAGGAGAGCTTGACAAGTGTCGCAAGCTAATTGGCTCACCAAAAGTGGGGGTGTCACATCAAGCCTTTCTTCTTCCTTGAATCAAGGAGTTGTGTTAGAACTTGGAGGGAGGAGAGAGAGAACCGAACGGAACGAGCAGCCCCGACCGTCGCTCGACAGCCCGTTCGTCGTCGCCGGAGCCGCTTGCCGCCATCGCCGCCACTTGCCTTCCGTCTCCCTCACTCCCCTTACCGTTCGACCGTCTATCATCCTTCTTTGGTGTGCCTTGAAAGCTTCGAAACCCAGCATTAAATCCGAGCAGCCATGGCCGTCGCACGTCGCTAGCCGGAGCTCCTCGCCGTCATGGTCGCCGCTTGTTTGCGCGCGTCCCACGTGGGCCAGCTCGTCGTTCCGCCTCCGCCTGAGTCTCCAGCACCGTCACCTACGTCGTCCAGCTGCAACTCGTTGTTGCCAAGGCCGCCGGAGGTCTTCCCTAGCCGTCGTGAGTCACCGTCGGTCACTGCTTGAGCCACCGCCGCCTCTTCCCCGCCATTCCTCCGCCCAATCGAGCTCGGATCCACCTCCTCTCGGCCCCAAACAGCAATTGCAGAAAATGGGTATGGCAGCGGGTGTTTGGCCCGTTTTGGCCGCCTTCCCGAGCCCGGATGCTCGGCCCGCCTTGAGGAAAGTCGATCCTCGCGTCGTCCTCGTCGTTTTGGTTCACTCGGCTCGTTAATCCGATGAGTTTAGCTCACTAAACCTCGCTTAGAGGGTTAATTATGCTTTAGGTGTGTTTAGCTTAAGTTAATTAAGCTTAGGTGGTTAGTTGAGTTTATTTAATGGTGAATTAGATTAAGAGGTTGGATTAACTTGAATTATGCTTGGTTAAGGTTAAATTGATGTTTATATTAGTATAATGGTGATTTGACATAAATGAATTACTTTTGGGATTAAATAAATATTTCGGAATTTTTTAATAATTTAATAATATTTTATTATTCGAAATGATTAAAATATTATTATTTAATTATTTCGGAATAAATTTAATTATTTATTAAATTTCGAAAATTTTGTCAGGACCCTAAATTCTCAGAATTTCGTGCCGCTTGCTGCTGTGTAGTCAGATTTTGAAATTGATTATTGGATATTATAAATTGAGTGTGGATCGTGAAAGACATGGATATTATTATTTAATTAATTTTCGTAATAAATTTAATTATTTGATAAATTCTGAAAATTAGTTTGGAACCTTATTCTCTCGAAATTTCGTGCCGATCGCTGCTGTGTATTTAGAATTTGAATTTGATGATTGATTGTGGCAAATGGAGTGTGATTGTGATAAATAGGGATTTTTTTTATAAAATCCTAAGTGTAGAAATTGATGAGAGATTGGCCGTGATTAACCACCTATTAGAGGTCGTGCCCAGTGAGGCCGTGATGGACCACCTATGAAAGGTCGTGCCCAGTGAGGCCGTGATGGACCACCTATGAGAGGTCGTGCCTAATAGGGCCGTGATGAACCACCTATGAAAGGTCGTGCCCAGTGAGGCCGTGATTAACCACCTATTAGAGGTCGTGTCCAGTGAGGCCGTGATGGACCACCTATGAGAGGTCGTGCCTAATAGGGCCGTGATGAACCACCTATGAGAGGTCATGCCCAGTGAGGCCGTGATGTACCACCTAGGAAAGGTCGTGCCCAACGTGGCCGTGATTAACCACCTATTAGAGGTCGTGCCCAGTGAGGCCGTGATGTACCACCTAGGAGAGGTCATGCCTAGTGAGGCCGTGATTGACCACTTATTAGAGGTCGTGCCCAGTGAGGCCGTGATGGACCACCTAATTAAAGGTCGTGCCGAGTGGGACCGTGATTGCCACTGTTTGTTAAACCTTCCTATAGGGCCGGGATTGAGAGCAATGATTGATTTGCTAGAATGACATGTAATCGGCCGAGTTGATTGATCGCTGAGACGATCCAAGTGGTTGAATTGTTTGATAATGTGATTGTGCCACGGTTGTTTGGCTATCATAATTGTACGTGGTTGAATTATATAAATTGTGCTAACCTGCAGATGAAGGCTGAGGCGAGGTAAGTCTTCAATGTGATGTGGCTAGGCCACCCGGGGCGTATTTTCTTTCTAATAGGGGTTTAGGGGGTTGAACTTGCTGAGACATCGTCTCATCCCGGTTGTGGGATTAAAATTTCAGGTCCCTGGTGGACGGAGTGGCCAGATAGCTTTGGTTGGCCTTGAGGAGTTGCAGAGGTGAAGTCATAAGGATTGGAGAGAGTGTCCGACTTGTAGGTCGTAGGACAGTTCATTTTTAAGAACCGGTCTTTTGTAGACTTTTGGCTATAGGCCTTTGTCTGTAACTCCGTTGGTTTATCTAAGTGATTGGTTGTGAAATTGTTTCCTGCTTTTCTATCCCGTATTTTATTGTCAGGGGTTTTATAATACGTTCCGCTTGCGCAATAAATGAATTAATGGGGTCGGCGACACTACCTGGGAATGTCGCATTTGATCGACCGCAGTGGGTGTGCTCGCGCTCGGGGTTCGGGGCGTGACAGTTGGGGCAGTGCAAGAGTAACGTAATAGCTGCTCCACATCAAGACTATGTTTGCCATTGACGGTCTATCAAATGGATCTTCATGAACGCAAAGTAAACCAATGTGGAGGCATCTAAGGACTTCATTCCTTAAAAACGAGTCTCCAATAGCCGGATCTAACACTTCCAACGACTTACCATCTCTCCAATTTTTCCAAACCTAAAAACAATATATGGATAAAACTTGCTCAATACATCAGATTTTCTCAGTTTAACAATTTAAATATCCGTCAAAGAGTCAATTTGTGCAACTTACATAGCCAGCGAGATCTTTGCCCCCGTCTACTTGGTAGAAGACATTGTTCTTCTTACCGCCAATGAGTTCTAGAAGTAGGACACCAAAACTATAGACATTGAACTTCACAGAGAATTGCCCATGCATTGCATACTCATGTGACATGTAACCGCTACAAACCATAATACATCAGCATTATCAGCATACATAAGCATAAAATGTAGAGAACAAAGCATAACAATTCTTACAAAGTCCCAACAATTTTATTGGTGTTTGCCTGTGTTTGATTGACTCCAAAATCCTTGCCATGCCGAAATCTGAAATCTTAGGGTTCATATCACTATCCAACAAGATATTGCTTGATTTTAGATCCTCATGAATGATCCTAAGTTGAGAGTCCTCGTGTAAATAGAGCATTCCTCGAGCAATTCCAAACATTATTTTGTAACGTCTTGAGCAATCTAATTGCCCGCTCTTTTTAGGATCTGCATGTACACACATTTGAACACAGGGTAATTTCAATTAATAAATCCTCTTGAATACATTTTGTGCGAGGAACTAACTTTAGGTTCTAAAAGCTAGTGAAACATTCACCATAATTTGAGGCTAACCACATATTGGCCTCAACATGGAAAGCAATATCTTAGGAATATATTCAATGCAACATACCAAATAAAAAGTAGTCGAGACTTTTGTTCGGCACAAACTCATATACAAGCAGTTTTTCTTCACCCTCCAAGCAGAACCTGAGAAGCCGAATGAGGTTTCGATGTTGAAGCTTCACTACCAATTAGGGGTGTCAATGGGTCGGGTCGGGTCGGGTCTTGTTGTTACCCGACCCGACCCGAAACACAATGGTCACACATTGTGACCCGACCCGAACCGACCCGAAACACATTAGATGGTCTAATGTGTTTCGGGTCGGTTCGGGTCGGGTAGGGTCGGGTCGCTGGGTTTCCTTTTTTTTTTTTTTTTTTTTTTTTTTTTTTGGGGTTGGTTAAATCCTTTAAAAAGCTCGAAAATTTGAGGCTGCATATGTAATGGTGACATGAAGAAAAGTCCCCATATTTCTGTTTAGCTTGACTAATCGATTTAAAGCAGCTTTCTTCTCGATGCTTGGAACCAATGCTTCCTTGGCAAGGACTGTGCTGCTTTGATAAATTCAACCTGCATAGACACATTGAAGCCTTTAACACAGCCATCTATTGTATTGATATTCCCACCATAAACCTGCAGACAATGAACATATAAATAAATAAAATGACATGAAACCTAAGACAACATAAAAGGAGAAGTCCATGAATAACCTTGATCGTTTTTTTCTTGTATAAAGCTTCATAACCATGTTTGTCTAATTCAGGGGCGAAAAACTCCTCGAAATGATCACTTTGAACCTGGAAAAGAAAACATATATGTTTTCAATGTACCAAACATGCCAAAAAGGGAGGAGAAAACTAATAGTCGATCTCCTTCAACCCATGAGGAGGAGGCCTAGTTAACATTCTGTTCTTCCAAACAAAGTAAATCTGATCAACATACATCCTCTTACTATAAACTCAGATGAACGATGGACCGAACTAATTGACTCCTAATGCAATGGACTCCTACCCCGTAAAAACAGGGATGATAAACTATGAAACCCTTGGGAACACAGAGCAAACAACAATCCCTCCAAACTAAAGCAGAAACTGAAAGTCCTGGTTCAGAAAATTCTTGTGGATGGATAAATGCTCTTCGATTGGTTTTACGAGTTAAACGCACACGTTGTCTCTTTAAGCTACTGCAGAAGTGGCCATCATGAAGACAGAGCAAAAACTTGGATGAATAGAACAAAGCACCAGGCAATTTAAAACTAAACTACGCACCTCACAATGTAATGAGAAATGCCCTTGTTTATATTGAAACAACAAGTAGTGTACATCAAGATGAAATCTAAGAAACATAAGCCCGCGTGAGAGAACATGGAGAGCAGACGACGATGCGCCTAATTTTTCTCATACGCACATTAGTCCGAAAGCCCTATCGTTCATCCAAGTTCAGCTTGACTTCTGAGAGAGAATCTTTTCTCTCTCAGAAGTCAAGCTGCTGCTCTCTCAGAAGTCAAGCTGCCGAATCTCTTCTTTCTTGGCAAACACCAATTACACAAATCCGACGGCAACTCTCCGATTCTTGTTCAGCTTCCTAAATCCAACTCCACCAGACTACTCACCCCATTTCCCGAAATCATCCAAAGCTAAAGAAGACGACGCATAGAGACCCATCAATCATTATGCTATAAATTTCGGCGAACAAGAATCGCCGCACTCGCTCGACATGAAAACCAGACATCTCGCAGAAACAAAACAAAATCGAAAACCCGGAAATCAAGAAGCAGCGGATCAAACCTATATGAGCGTAATCGAGGACTACAGGGGAGAAGCGAACCTTGAAATTCCACTGGAAGCTGTATCGGAGCTCGGGGTCGAGAGCCGACTCGTCCTCCTCCTCGGCGTCGCCGGCAAAGATCGACAGATTCGGCAGCGGCTAGGGTTCCGACGTTGAGACGAGGGGTGGCGACGGCGACGGCGAGGCGGAGGTGCGTCGACGGACGACAACGATTGACTGATTAGGCGGCGGCTAGGGTTCCGGCAGTCGTGAGCAACATCGAAGAAGAAGGCTGAGCCGAGAAACATACGTGTTTAGTGTTTATGTTTCTTTGCTTATTTGGGTTTGGGGGTTATTGTGTTTCGGGTCGAAACAATGTTTCCACCCTACCCGACCCTAAACACATATTGTTTGCTTGTTTTATATTTGTCTCTTAAACAATATCAAGACCCGAAACAAGTATAATACTTGTTTCGTGTTCGGGTCGTGTTCGGGTCGGTTCGGGTCGGGTCGGGTCGGGTTTTTCTGACACCCCTACTACCAATATCACTTCATTCTTGAATTCTTCAGCACCTTGTCCTTAGCTTCGAGATAGTCTCTTCACCGCTATTTGTTGTCCATTGAGAAGCTTACCTTGAAAGGTTAGCATGATGTTTAAGTACACACGAATTGCTTCTTATCACAACCTTTTAAAGTTATGAAATTGAAGATCAATTTTTAAACCATTTTTTATCTATACCATACATGAAAAACTTCACCGAATCTGCCCTTACCCAACTTGTTTTCATGCGAGAAATTGTTTGTGGTGGCTTTTATGGTGGTTAAATCATACTGTAAAGACTCGGCATTTGTAATTTTATTTACGCCTAAACGAGGAAACAGCACCGGATGGTCATTTCACCCAAAGCGTAGGACAGTACAACCTGCATATATGGTCTCATCATTGCATCCAACCATAAGGCACAGGTACATATTTCGTACCGCTTTGATCTCCTTGGACGACTTCATACGTCTTGGTCGCTTTCCTCCGCTTGAAACAACAAGCGAGGAAGAGAAGCACCACGCCTACGCCAATAGGAACGGCGACAGCGACGATTATCACAATAGTTTTATTTCTTTTGCCTACATATGTGTAATTATATCATAATAGCATCAGTTTATGTGTCTATGACTGTATTAGATTTTAGAAATTGCTGCCAAAGGCCTCAGCAAATTGGAAATAATAGAGAAAAACAAAAAGAGTCCGTTTGCAGAAGAAATTAAGCTGTAATTCATAATCTGTCAATCTTTCAAAATCCATTCTTTTCCTAATTCTCATGTGAGTGCACCAATTGTTTATAGGGGATTGACCATTAATTGCTTTAAAGCCACCTTTGACCAATTGTTATGTAAATAATCTAATCTCATATGTGGACGCAGAGCCCACCATGTTCGAAACTTTTCACCTAAAATGTACCTTATCATGACTTATGAAGCACTAAAGACTAAAAGTTCAGGACCAACAAACGCACTAAGACCAGAAATATCACCTTATTGTCTTCAATAAACAATCACCTCTTTTTCTTTGAAGAAAAATTGTATAGCTTATGATGGTTGATTCTCTATGACTAACTTGGTGGACAGGTACCTAAATCAAGATATTGAAGCGAAAAGAATTTGCGAAAAACATAGGTTAACTCATTGTTTTTGTTTCTTCGAGAAGGTCAAAAGAGTTTTTTGACAAGTGAAGACTAACAGGTGTAAGGACCATGCTGAAGTCCAAAAAAAAACATTATAGTCCATTCCACATTGTTAAAGCGACGGGAGTTGGGGCTAGTTAGGCCACCAATAATATTCAGGTGCACGGAGGAATAAAATGAACGGTGAGGATGGAAGAGAGCATCTGGCCTCGTACGAGGTCATTGACTGAATATAATTACGTGAGTTGCATTCTCTCGTTTGGCAGAGTTTCATGTCGGACGTGCATTGATCTAATGGCCTAGATGAGATGGACTCTCACGCTTCAAATGTGTAAAAAATTCGTTCATCGTGATGAGATAAAGAAATGAGAACTACCCACTCCATTGGTGGTCGCGTGGTTTCCGTTCAATTCCTCTACTGGAAGGAAGTGAGTTCAAATCTCCGCATTCACTTGTGCGACTAAACTGTAGTCTGTGGGAGGTGGGTCCCCACGGGTCGCCCCAAGTTTACGTCGCCAGCTGTCGGCTGTATAGCGGTTTCCGGATTATCAGAAAGAAAAAAATGAGAACTGATAAAGCATTGGCTTAGATGTCAAGAAGATCTGCTTATCTTTCTATGATTTTGAATTCAAGCCTTTTCGAAAAGATCATTTGAGGAGGTGGACCAATCAAGATGTGTGAAAGGTTCTGCAAACAATACCTTAATGCTAAAATAGGGGGAAAAAGAGGGGGATGAGGTTGAAAGTGATACTGGTGATGCTGCTAGCTTTGAAATTTGCATCGAATAACTGCACCGGAAAGTGAAATGATTCATTACATCGGTTTATAAAGTAAGGTGGTATACTTTTTTAAGGTATTGAATATACTTTGTCTGTTAAGCAAATGAAACACCCTTAGAAACTAAAGTATGTCAATGGCTATTTTGAAAATTCCTTGTGAATTTTGTAAATTAATACGAATTTGCAGTCAAATATTGATATATAGTTGACATTTCGACTAGAAAAAACATAAAATATACCATCACATCTGCCATTGTACCTTTAAAATGGTGCAAATATCTCACCGAAAGAAAGATGGAAATGTTCCAAAGAAAACTTCAAAAAGAGAAATCAAAATTGTTAACATATAAAATATAAAATATGTTTGGCGCCATACTAAAAATTCAAGTTTTTAGAGTAAAGGACTGCGCACTCAAAAACAAACTTCAGCCACATATATATTGCAGATTTAGCTTCAGATCATGTAGCATCCTTAAATAGATAAAATGAGCAAGTCCAACATTCAAAAATTAAGACTGACGAAGTCCTCACAATTTTATTTGTGCTAGTCTCTGCATTTGATCAACTCCAAAAATCATTACCATGCCAAAGTGCGAAATCTTCAGGTTCATTTTATTGTCTAATAAAATATTGTTACATTTTAGGTCACGATGGATGATCTAGAGATGAGAATCCTCATGTAGATAGAGCATTCCTTGAGCAACCCTAGATACTATTTTCCATGTAATGGCTCAATTGATCGTTTTTTTGGGGATCTGCACCATTTGACTAAAACTAATTATGTGCTATCATGTGGCACTTATTCAAAAACTCGAGGCGAATATATTTACTCTCATCAATCAAAAAAGGTAGCTTAAAAAAAACTATAATCCATTGAAAGAACCAAAAAACCACTAAATTTCAAGGTTTCCATAGATCGTGAAAGCTTGAACATTTGATTTCAAGCAAATTATACATTCTCCACATGCAACAAACCTTATAAGAAGTAATCAAGGCTTTTATTTGGCACAAACTCGTAGAGCATTCATACAAGATTTCTGTGTTGAAGCTTCACAACTAATAGAACTTCATTCTAGAATTCTTCATCACCCACTTTTTGGGAACCGGTCGGAACCAATCTAGTTCCGGGTCCCAAGTGAAGACCCACTCCGGAACTAGACCGGTTTGGGAACCGGTTTTTAGCCATTATTAGAAAAGGAAAACCTAAGCGCTAGTCATCTCTCTCTCTTTGTCTCTCTGTCTTTGACCTTGCCCCTCTCTCTCTCAATCGCAGCTGAGCTTACTCAACTGTTGCGGTAAATGAGTGGTCAGAGGACTCGTAATGGAGACTCATATTGGTCATGATGATTTCGGGTGAGAAGCAACAAACATTCAAACGTTCATTGAACGTAGCTCTGACTCCTTCGGAGCTCATCGGCCAGAGTACAAGGTGAAATTAGGTGAAGCGAAAATGGAAGAGAATGAATGGGAGTAAGTAAAACAATTTTATTCTTAAAAGACATGCTTCATTTATTTCTCGAAAAGTAAATAGTATAAAAAATATTTTTCTAGAAATGATCTTTTGTATCGCTTACAAAAATGAATATTAGACCCATGTTAGGACTTTTTACTTTGCCTTATGATATTTGTTTATAATAATTAGCCTTGTGGATCCTTAGTTTTTCGTTTAGTCAAAATGTTCATATACTTGTTGATTACATGTGTTTAATGTTTCAATATAAATTAGGAAAATTACGTTTTTTTCTCTTGTATTAATGTAAAATTCGAAACCATATAGAATATTGGGTGATTACAAAACAGTTTCCAGTGGAAACATGATAGACCTTGGAACTGGAACCGAATTGAAAAAACATTATAGGTTTCAAAACATGGCCCAATGCAAACAGGAAAAAAAAAAACAAGGTCTAATAAAGGTGAACCGATTATAACAGGGTTAGGTACAAGGTCTAGATTTGGAACCTACCCATCCTGGACCCGATCACCCCTACTGTGAATTCAGTTGCTTGTAATAAGATGCTCGTTCCTTCTATGTCGAGCAGACTTCTATTTTAGTCCCAAGTTTTGCATAAGAGTATAGGGCGAGTTGCTTCCAGAAATGCAGCACATACACAAAATTCTTAAAGCTAGCTATGGGGAAAAAAAGAACAAGATCAACATGCCATTGTACCCACCACGGTCAGCCCAAGCAGAGCTGTCTAGTCACTCCATACTTAGCCATGGAAGCTTGTTGTGGCTGGTATCCTACAATTGAAGAGATAAAAACTATGGACGAACCTTCTGCAAACAAGGTGCCGCATCCTGTTTCAACACGAACTAATAATTAAATTTGCAGATACAGAGCCGCACGAGTAATAGAAATACCTACTGACACCATTTAGTAGGTTCAATAATTGGATAATTCGTTAATCCATGTACAGACATCCAGAGACAGTCTTCTATAAATTATAAACGACTAATAAAAATGACTAAAGACATTGTCAGCAGGCTGACTTAGGTCAGGTCACAGTGTCTTAGACTGGCTACCAGGCTGACACTATACCATCACAAAAATGCTACTAGTCGGTGCACTGCTCTGAAGTGATCATATAATCAAATTGTCTCTTTAGCAGCAGTATAGATATTGGGCGCAACGTTGTCACCTTCAGGAGTAGTGCAGCTGCTTTGACGTTTATTTCCTACAACTTGTCAAGAACGGACTCTTGGGTATCTAAAATGGGATCAACAGATAGATTAGCAGCAGCATTCAACACCTCCACATCAAATAGCATTATAAATTTGACCAATTAAGTTTATTTTTCGTTTTTCTGATTGCCAATTTAACCAATCACTTCCAGTCTACTGAACAAGTAATGAATACGAAAAAGAAAGAGATGATTCTTGAGTTGTTTCGAGATAAAATCGAAGCCTAAAATAGGAGAAGCACACTAGCAGTAAAAGGACAGTGCGAAAGAGGTGTCCGTTTCACTTCAGTGAATTTAAATGGAGATAAAACTCAATTTTTTAAATACCAATTGAAACAGAGTCTCATTTGCTCACGAAATATATAGAAAACTCTTAAGCTTCGCTCATCGGGCTGAGGACCGAATTCCATCAATAAGACACTTGTTATGAACCAAACCTAATGCAATGATCTAAGAAACTGAATCTAATGCAATGATCTAAGCAGTATCCCTAGTTACCCTGTACCTTGTAAGCGAGGGTATTGCTTGGATCCTTGATGTCTGGTTACAGGGTAACCTCACCAAACTGCACAAAGCTTTTGCTTCCGTGTTGGGCCTGCCCCGCCTGCCTGCAACCCAAGTGAACTGACAGGACTGCATTTCTTATCTTAACGTGCTAGTGTCTATACGCCCAACACTCCCCAAGTTCCCATCAATATATGTGTCTTCCATGGAATGAGGGAATACCATTTTCTTGCTTTACATCTTGAAAATCTCGAGGTCCAGATTGAGCTAGGATAAAGCCTTTTAAAGACATGCCTAGGTCCAAAAACCATAATTTAATGTGACACTGAGAAAGTTACCAGCTAAATAGTAACACATAGATAATCACCTGGATCCTTTTCCCTGGAAAAAAAAAAGAAAAAAAAAAATTTACCACATTTTAAGCACATTTGCTAAAAAAAGCTAACTAAAAATCCATTCACTCGGGCGTATCAATATGATCAACTCAGGTTAGATCACTTAGGCGTATAACTATGATCAACTCAGCTCATTCTGGCGTATCTCTACCCTCAGATATCAGAGACGCCAAATTTGCTAAAAACATCATAGAATCGTCGCAATTCAAACTCGCACACCTCGTATTCATGGAAACTACTTTGAGGGAAGCGAAACAGTTAAGGCATATGAGGAAATTGGAAAAAGAAACCTGCTTGCGAGAGCGCATGATGACGGAGGCGGCTCCGAGGCCAAGATGGTTGGCCGATGGCGAAGCCAATGAAATCGAGACTTTGCTCATTTTGTTTATATCGATCGATTGGAGTATTTGCTAGTTCAATGAATGGGCCAGAAGGCAGATGGTGGCATGTAATGAATGGAAGAAAATATTAGGTATGCATATTTTGCCACGTAGAGAGTGCTTCACTCTACTCATTGCTCACCACGTCTTCAAGTGGACTCACATTTTAGATTTTTTCTCTTGAAAGAATGAGGATGGTTGGATGTCCTTACTATAAAGATTGAGAGACGGATGAAACAGAATGCCAAAAAGGTGCTTATTGATTGTTCATTAATGATCCCTGTGGATGGCCAAGGATCTCAAGGTCTCTGTGAGACTATCATAAAGAAAGACTTTCACTCATATCACGATTCATCGAGGGTACACCTCAGTAACTGATATTTCATTGGTCGACCACGGCATAGACCTACTGGTGGATTCGTCCGATTCAGGCTCTTTCAACTGTCTCTCCGTGCTCCTTTGGAGGAAGAAGGCCGGTTGTCGAGGCTGTGAAAGCTTAACAGAGTGGCTGGTCAACGTAAGGACTATGCTTGCCATGGTGGGTCTATCAGCTGGATCTTCCTGAACACCTAGTAAACCAATGTGGAGGCATCTAATCACTTCATCTATTGAATATGCGTTGCTAATGAATGGCTCTAACACTTCGAGCGGTGTACCAGCTCTCCAATGCTTCCACCCCTGTAAAAATTATTTCAGTGAAGGAATTTCGACTTAATTAGATTGGTAGAGCATAATATTTTCCCTAATAGGACAGAAACAACTTACATAGCTGGCGAGATTTTCACCACCATCTGATTGGAAGAAGCAACTATTCTTTTTGCCACAAATGATCTCTAGGGTTAGAACACCAAAACTATAGACATCGGACTTTGCTGAGATTTGCCCATGCATTGCATACTCAGGAGATAGGTAACCACTGCAAACCAAATACATGGGTCGTAGCATCCATTATGTTATTATAAGTTGATAAAATAAGCAAGTCGCTAATGACCCACATTCCAATGAGTATGTACAAGGATTAGCATGTACATGAGCATGGTGTTGTTTCCGATTCTTAGATCAACCAAAAGATAGATCATATAGACAAGAAATTATAAGTCATCTAAGAAAGAATTGAGACTTACAAGGTCCCCACGATGTGATTAGTCTTTGCCCGAGTTTGATCTACTCCAAAAATCCTAGCCATGCTGAAATCTGAAATCTTTGGGTTCATATCACCGTCTAATAGGATTGACAAAACTGTACAAAAAAAGAGAGAGTCAAAATCAGTTTAAAACTCTCGTTAGATGGCTTGTAGATCAATGACCATCGTTGGTGAGGGTTTTGCGAAACCCGTCACCAAGAATTGTTGGGGAATGATAACAATTAGACACTCATCCAGTTAATTCCATGAAAAGATATTGATAGAGCTAATATAATTAAATACCATGATGACTAACAAAAAAGTTACATCAATCAATCAAAGAGGTCATAAAACACAATTGCAATAAATTATTCCTAATTTCGTAAGAGAAAGTGCATTCATAAAGCAAATAGATAATCCTCGTCTTTGTCTTGAACTTTAAACACTATCAAAGAATACAAAGACTTTCGATTTTTTATTTTTTTTGGGAAATGGATCGCTTTCATTTTTCAATTAACGATTTCCAAATAACAAAGAAGGCTTATGGATGAAGGATTGCTTAAAAGGGCTAAGATGGGATGGGCAACCAATTATAAGAGAGGGCTTCAAGTCTGCTAAGTAATTGACCTCATGATAATGGTGGACAACTTGGATTTCATGGAGATGGGCCAGACAAGATTTGCATTCGCAAATCCCACCCAAGTTGATCAGTGCCCAAGAAAAAACCTATTAGAGATGGAGCACCTATAGGTTTTGACAACAACAAAGCTCAACTAGCTTCATAAGTGAAGAAATATAGAACGCTTCATTATTTAGTCTAGACTAGAGGAGTAAAATTGAGCCTTATAGAGCAAAATAATGTACAAATGCGCAAACTTATGGGGGAGTGATGTATGATTTAGCTTCAATTAGTAACAAAAAATTAGAAGAATCATAATAACTATGATGGATAACATGTGTAGGGTCTTCTTTTAAATGCACATGACCCCATTTGAGCAATTAAGAGCTTATTCTCCAAATACATAGAATTTTGCTTATGTTTCATAAAAAATCACAGTGTAAGGCCACACAATCTCATTGTGAGACCATCCATAAAGAAAGATTTTCCTTTTGCCGCCATTCACTGGGGGTACAATTTGGTAACTGACATGCCATTGGTCGACGAAGGCATAGTCTTATTAGCATATTCATTTGATTCAAGCTCTCTCATTGGGATGCTCAATTCCTGTGATCTACTTTGGACAAAGAAGGCTGGATGTTGAGGCGATGGCAGAGTAATGGAATTACTGCTGAGCATGAGAACTATAGTTGCCATGGTGGGTCTAATAACCGGATCTTCTTGAATGCATAGTAAGCAAATGTGCAGGCATCGAAGCACTTGATCTCTTGAATTTGAATCCATGATAGCCGGGTCCAACACTTTCAAGGGCGTGCTTTTTCTCCATTGATTCCATGCCTGCAAGAATAAGTTTGGAAAATCTTCATAGGATTGTCGCATTAATTAGATGAATCATCTTGCAAGACATCTAAATCTTGCATAAAACCATATAAGACTAAGGAATAGGAGAATAGTCTTATGTGTTTCTGTAGGTTAAAGTGCTAGGTTTTTACAAAGGACTTTCAATTTCACTTTACCAAAATTGCAAAGCACGATGTAATTATTTGTCGTGGGAGAATGGTGAAACTTACATAACTAGCAAGATATTCACCCCCATCCAATTGGTGCCGCAAATCATCTCTAGAAGTATTATGCCGAAACTATAAACATCAGATTTCACTGAGAACTCTCCATGCATTGCATATTCTGGAGACATGTAACCACTGCAAAAATGAACATTAGCCACATGTATATTGCAAATATAGATGTTGTCATGTAGTATCCTTGAATAGATAAATGAGCAAGTCCATCATCCAATCACAAAGGCATTTATAAGACTTACAAAGTCCCCACAATTTTATATGTGTTAGCTTGAGTTTGATCAACTCCAAAAATTCTTGCCATGCCAAAATCTGAAATCTTCGGGTTCATTTCACTGTCTAACAAGATATTGCTACATTTGAGGTCACGATGGATGATCCGAAGACGAGAATCTTTGTGTAAATAGAGCATTCTTCGAGCGATCCCAAACACTATTTTATAACGTAATGGCCAATCCAATTGTCCCCTTTTTTCGAGATCTGCATCATTGCACTAATATTCATGAATATGCTAGGATGGGGCACCTATTAATAAAACTAAAGGCGAAACTCATCACACAATACCAAAATATATTTAATCTCATTCATCAAAGGTAGCCAAGAAAAACTTATAATCAATTGAAAGAACAAAAACCAAAGGTTTCCAAAGCTAGTGAAAGCTTGAACATTTGATTTCAAGCAAATTATACATTTTGCACATAAGAAAGTTAAATTGTAACATACCAAATAAGAAATAATCAAGGCTTTCATTTGGCACAAACTCGTAGGCCAGTAGCTTTTCATCTCCCTCCAAGCAAAATCCGAGTAGTCGTACAAGGTTTCTGTGTTGAAGCTTTGCGACTAATAGAACTTCATTCTTAAATTCATCATCACCTTGTCTTGAGCTTTGAGATAGCCTCTTCACCGCAATTGGTTGTCCATTAGGAAGTCCACCCTTTATATTTATCATTTAATTCCTTGTTACAACTTCTTAAAAATTAACTTTAAAAAGCTTTAATGTCTCTTTTTCTTCGACATCATTATGTTCAATCCACATGTAAAGCATTCTTGATTGTTTCTAACTATTATTTAATACGTACCTTAAAAACTTCACCAAATCCACCTTCACCCAACTTGCTTTCATGAGAGAAATCATTTGTTGCGGCTTGTATGGTAGCCAAGTCAAATTGCAAGGACTCCATGGTAATAAGTTCATTTGCACCTGCATTACCAACAACTCAAGTTCAATATCAAATTACATCGACAATGGCTCTTCTTGGCATCAATGCTTGGGAACATTGTCACAATGAAGAGGACTAGATTAGATTAACATGGTTGCGTCCCCCTACCCCAAAGCAATATTTACTCTCTTGATTGGTCATGGAGGGCGAAAAACAAACAAAATCATCAATGCTATAGGTAACAAAGTAATAAGATGAATCTTGTATCATGATTACTTCCTTAAGGCTGAGGGTAGTGTTAGTTCTATTAATTGTAGTGCATATGCTACCTTAGCTTGGAGGGAATTGTTAAAGAATAGGAGTATTTTGAGGCCTCATTATGTGGCAAGTAATGGTAAATCTATGTCACTCTAGTATGACTCATGGCCTCCTAATGGCATATTGTCAGATGTATACCCAAGCATAGTAGTTCATGATTCCGTTCTTCTCTGAACTACAGAAGTGGCCATCTAATTTTTAACTCCGTCTGGAACTAGCTTAATAATAGGTCTGAAGACTTGGTATCATCTAGGCAGCTATTTGTGGTGAATTTTTCCTAGGTCATCTTAGGAAGACAAGAGATACTTGCACTGCTTTGCTTCAAGTAACATTCTTACCCCTGCTCAACTTGGGAGATTGTTAGGAATAGAGAAACAAGAGTTGAATGGCATCAAATGATTTGGCTTTCATTCAGTGTGCTGAGGTTTGGATTAATATTTTGGTTAACTATACAAGATAAGCTACCTATATTTCAAAAAATTGATAGATAGTCTTCTAACCATGGCCAAACTTGTTTTTTCTATCATGAAAGCACTAAGATTAGATCTCATATGTTCTTTGGACGCCTTTCTTCGAAAACTTCAAAGCCGGTTGAGAAATTGTTCAATTCATGGACATGCCTAGATAGAGGGTACTAGGTTAGAGACGAACCAACCAGGCCGTTTCTGGCTGGTTTCCTTATTGAAATGGACCTGGTGCACCCCTAGTTGTTATAGTAATAGGTATAGGAGTTCCTGAGATATATGATTGCTGTGGGACATCTTGTCTCTTCTTGGTCGATGAACAAGCTTAACTTATCCATGAAAAAGAGGAATCCAAGAATTCCTATTTTATGACAGATGGAGTTCAATTGACTAAGAAATTTGAATGAATGTATGGCCACCTCCATCGTTTTATTGACAAAAACATTCTATTGGTTAAGATTTCTTGACATGGGTTTCTATATCACATCTTGAAAATGAGGAATCTTGAATTGCACCAAACTAATTTACATATTTGAAATTGATACCTTCCTGAGTAAAATACTCATACTTTTACTTAAAATACACGTGTGCATGTACTCTTGAATAAAACTTCCTTTTCTAGCACTTTTGTTAAGATAACAGAAAATTACTCGTTTGCTTTTTGGAGTAAACCAAATTATACACATACAAAGAAAAGCCATATTATACTTGGTAGACTTGTTTTAGGTTCTTTCTTGGGTCAAATAATGATATGACACCAAAAAAGTCATCAATTAAATTTCAATTTTATAGAAATGAAACATTATTCTTGTGATCCCCATCTATAACACAAATTAGTAATAGATCTGAATTATTAGGTTCGATATCTACATTTATATATTTTTTAATAGTCTTGCGATAATACATAAGTTTTCTTTTTAACAATATAACTGATGTAAAATCATGATAACATTATTTTAAGATTTTATTACAGTGACACATCTCTTGTGATGTGCAAATAAGGGAAACAATAATATGTATGCATGAGTATTCTGAATCATATAAATTTAGTCATATAATACTAACAAAAGTTGATACTGGTTGTCATTTAATTGATTCTGATATTCAATGTATGTTGGCATCTAGTAATAAGTTTAGACGAAAAACTATTGATACTTATGGTGTCACGCCCCGAACCCCAAGCGCGCGCACATCCCACTGCGGTCAATCAAATATGCGACATCCCAGGATACGTCGCCGACCCATTCATTTTATTACACATGCGGAAGCGAAACAAATCCCCTGACAACATTTAACTTGGGATGGAAAAGCAGGCAATCAATCACAATACCAAACACTCATTTACAACACATAGGTTTAAATACAACTCTAGGCTGTCTACAAAATAGACCATCTCGATTAAAGGGGAACTATCCTAAAACCAATTAGTATGACACGTTCACCGATACTTCAATCTTCACCTTTCCAGACTTAGGGCTCCGGGCCCTCCACGACCGCCATCTAGGGACCTGAAATTTTAATCCCACAACCGGGATGAGACGATGTCTCAGCAAGTTCAACCCCCTAAACCCCTATTAGAAAGAAAATACACCCCGGGTGGCCTAGCCACATCACACAGAAGACTTACCTTGCCTCAGTTCCTTCCTGCAAGTTAGCGCAATTCAAATCACTCAATCACAGATAGTAAGAGGAACTTAAACAACCGGAACGTATTCACTTTCATATAACCAACAACCGCGGGGGTCCTGATTATAAGACTAAATCGTTATGACACGTCATATTCCATGCCACACAATTCCGTCCCATAATCCGACACATCAACAACACTCAACATGCATTCCAATTGTTATTCATTGCCACACAAAGGCATAGCCTACTCTCTGTTTGGCTATCTACGGGCATATAGCTAGGCATCGCCTCCCCACCTTGGAGCGCGGCTTCGTCAGTACATCGACGGCGTTCCCGAAGGAGCATGGGCCCAGAATCAACTGCGACCCGCAACCACTGCGTGGGCATCCCATATAGGGGCAAGTCTAGCTCAACAACCCAGGACGATTCCTCTTATTTATCACACAGCCAAAGCATACTCAGCCCCAGGACACTTTATATTTCACTCAATACTTCCACTTAAAATAGTGATCCCGACCATTTTTCTTCATATTAAAAATATTCCATAAATTACTCACGTGTGTGGGGACATGCTAATTTCGAATCAAGAAGCCAATATCTCACTTTTTCAAACCCCACTATTTAATATAATCATTAAAATCCAATTTTTGCATCAAAGCCCCCCATTTGGGTTTTTATGAATAAAATCCATATTTTTCACAATCAACACTCAATTTGCCACATCCATTCACCAAATTTAAATTCTAAATGCACAGCAGAGATCAGCACGAAATTCTAAGAAAATAAGGTTCCCAAATAATTTTCAGAATTTATTAAATAATTAAATTTATTCCGAAAATTAATATAATAACAATATCCATATTTTCACGATCCACACTCAATTTATAATATCCAATCATCAATTTCAAAATCCGACTACACAGCAGCGGTCGGTACAAAATTCTGAACAATCGGGGTTAAAAATAATTTTTCCCTTTTTTTTAAATAATAATATTTTAATATTCGGAATATAATATAATATTATAAATTCCAGAATTCGAAATCATTAACTAATTCAAAAATAAAACCCCATTATGTCACATCAAAGCTTTATGTTAAAATAAACATACTTAACTTTAAACTAAACACAATTTAACTTAATTAAACATCCTAATCTAATCCTCAACCAAATAAACTAATATAATCACCTAAACTTAATTAACTTAGACTAAGCACACTTAGAGCATCATTAACTGTCTAATCAAGATTTAGTGAGTTAAACTCACCGGATTAGTGAGCCGAGCGAACCAAAACGACGACGCGAGAATCGACTTTCCTCAAGGCGGGCCGAGCATCCGGGCTCAGGAAGGCGGCCAAAATGGGCCAAGACTTAGCTGCCATACCCATTTTCTTGGTTGCTGTCCATGGCGGTTTGAGGCCGAGGAAGGGTAGATCCGGAGCTTGGATGAGATGGAGAAGGACCAAGGAAGGTTGAGGGGTCGAACCGAACCTAGGCGGGGCCCGAACGGTGGCCGGAGGTGGCCGAACGGCTCCGGCACGGGCTGATGCAGCAGCCGTGACGCAAGGGCAGGCGAGAGGGAGCCGGAGATGAGCGGAGCAGCAGCGGGTAGTGACGGCCTTGGCGCAAGGCATGGACGGCGAGCGGCGGTGGAGCGCGGCTACTCCGGCGGTGCTGCTGGCCTCGCTGTCTTCGGCTTGTAGATTTACTGGGGACGTCGAGCCCGAGCAGGAGGAGGAGAGACGGAGGGGGTGGTGTGGTGGCGGCACGAGCGGGCGGCAAGCGGCCTGGCGATGCGAACGGCGGCAGCTCCGGAGGCGTGCGGACGACCGAGCGGGCGGAGGGGGCGTCGAGCTCGCTGGCTAGTCGGATTCTCTCTCCCCCTCTTCCCATTTCGGAATCCAAGGAGCTAGAGGTTGAAGATGATGTTGATGGGTGCCTTTCCAAGAGCCAATATCCACCCTCCACTTGTCCAAATCTCATTCTCTTTGGCCCAACCACCATGACATCATCCCATGTCATCTTCCACTAACTCATTTCCTCTACAACCTATTCCAATGGGTCCAAAATGCTTCCTCCGCCGTGGCATACGAATTTTGAAATCTTGTACATCCAATTTTTCAATTCTCTTCTAATTGATTCCAATTGAAGTTTATAAAATTAATCAAATGTCACCACACTTCAATTCACATCTTCACTTATCCATAGAACCATCTTAGATCTCAAAAGCACAACCAAAGGCGGGCCTACCAATTTTCCGAACCAAATTAACCATACCTTGATGATTTTGCCGAAAACCTCGGCTTGCATGAAAAATCTTCCAAAGATGAGTCAATATTCCTAAAATGATTTGTGACACACCCCGACTTCCAATTTCTGAATTCGATCTCAATTCCACGGTTAATTTCACTTTGGCACGATACTAGCACGGCCCAACCTACCGGATAGCCTTTATAAATTTTCATGCATTTGACCTGTGGTTGATCATCTCAAGCCACAATGTACATCTTTGAAACATTGGCGACTTTCGGTTGTCGGGGTAATCTCAAGGTTTCAAACACGAACACAGGGTACCCAATCGATAGAAAAGTCGGTCAAATGCCGATCGACGGGAATTGTGCGATCTGGTGGAATCACCCACACTTGATCACATGCCTCTGTCGAGTCGACCTATCTCCGATCTCTAATCAATTTTTAATTGTGTCGTAATGACCCTTGTAGATTAGCTCGGTCGAAAGGTCGCTTCCTGGTCAAATTCTCGGGTCTGATGCATTAAAAACTCTTAACACCTTCACCCGATAGACTAGTTTTCACATGAGTGGCCGACTCAAGGAAAAGAACTATATGCGTGCCAACGAAATGCCTGTCTCAATTTATTGAAAATAGAATTGGAAAATCGGGATGTCACATATGGCGTTGATAAATACAGATACAATGTTATTAAAGCTTGTAATAAGGATTAGTAGCTCCACTTGTTTGATTCGATATGGCTTGCTGACCAATGAAAAAGGTCGTCGACCTAGTTTCTATAAAATGTTTAGCCAACATGTCATTGTTGTAGTAGCTTAATTTAAGCTTATAGAGTTGTCTCGTCCAATTTTAAGATCTTGTAGTTTTAGAGTTTGTATAACTTGTTACGACCTACCTTTTTCGTCAAGAGGTAAAAAGACATAAGTTTAGGGGTATTGCCTAAAAGACAGGCCTATAACCCTTATCCTAGATGTGGGCTCTCCTAAGTCCGTACTTCAAGTGAGTTGGGATATTTAAATTGACACTATAAGGATTTTCTAAAATAGGGAATCAACACTAGTTATTGGGATTGGCTAAGAAAAGAGATTAAGGCATGAGAGCAAACCTTATTTCCTACAAAACCAAAGAAGTTATGATCTGAGACTTGATTATATCAATAAATCAACTAGTGCCTTTTGGTACCTAATATTTGTTAGGTAGTTTGGATTGATTTTTAATCTATTCACTAATATGTGTGGTAATCATGTGAATGTACAATCATTAAAATAATAATTAGCAACTAATGAAAGCATTACAAAAATTGAAAAGTAAAGTGAGAATCTAAGGCTAATAAATAAGAAAAATGATAATTCTAACTAGGCCAAGGGAAACCTTAGGAGTTCGCAGTCTTATAACAATCGAAATAGAAGTGCACAAACGGTGATCTAGCATTTGTCTCTAAGAATACTCAAGCCCTATAGTAAAGCCCTAAGAGCTTATTCAATTTTGCACTCAATTTTATCAATGATTTTCACTCAATTTAAGAGAAAAATTACTTAAAAACCAATTTTAAAGATTTTTCATGAATCTTAGAAAAAAAATTCTTTTTAATTTTTAATGATGTTTTATAAAAATTATATAATTCTTTAATTTTTAATAAAATTATTTTATTTAATTTAAAAAAAAAAAGATCCGGGTCGTCTTTGGGCCGGGACTCGTTGGCCGGGGGTTTGCGGGTTGAGCCGCGATAGCGTTTGTGCTCAAGAGCCCAATCCTTTCAATGCCTAGACTCCTACATAAGGCATACGGGCCCACAAGTTCACCTTTCTAAATTGCCTTTTCTTTAATCCAGCCCAATTATAGTTACCTAGCCTAAAATATGACCAGCTCAGCTCCCTACTCGGCTGAACTAAGCCCAATTTCTTCTAAACATAAGCCCTAAGCCCAACTACAAATCCCCTCCTCCCGAACGTCCGCACAAGGCATACTCTCCAGCCTTTTTCAATTTTTTTTCCTTTTATTTTATTTAACTATTTTTTTTTTATTTCTTTCCCACTCTCATCCTTCTTCACCGAGAACCCACTAATCTTACCAACAACACACCAATAGAAGAGAAAGAAAAAGAGGGAAAGAGGCTGGGCCAGCCCATCCCTAGCCCAGTTTCACTTCTCCTCCTCTCTTTTTTTTTAATAATAATTTTTAAATAATAAAGTATAATAAATAATAATAAAATTTTAAATTAATTTTTCTTAATTTTAATATTAGTAGTGCAAACATTACTAATGTCCATATGCCTTGTTTTGTTAGGGGCTAAAAATTAATCCATAATTTTTATGCGATTAATGAATGGTTAAATGAGTCATTAAAATTTAAGTGTCGGCATAGCTCAATTTACAAGTTGCAATATTTGACAGAAAATTTCTAGCACAACATAGTTACAATTATATTAAACAAACTCTAAATTTGTGTGATTTTTATATCTAAATCCTTGCAAAAAAAAAATAAATAAGTATCATAATATGATCAATTCTATGCTATAGATAATTTGCAAAAAATAAAGGCAAATGATCAATTTACCACTTTTTCCTTTGACAACTTCATACGTCACCTTTCCTCTTATTCGAAGCAAACAAGTGAGAAAGATAAGTATCATTACACCTCCAGTAGGAACGACAATGACAATAGTTATCATGGTGAATTTGTTGCTTTTTCCTGCACACGTGCCATTACATATATGAGACAAGTGCCAAACTAATCAAAAAGCCTTTTAGATGAAGGCATGGTTAAAATTTAAACATTCTAACACCCTGCTTAACTATATTGGAATTAGACCTAAGATTGAAGTGTGAAGATTGGTAATTTGACACACACGAAGGGCCTTGGGATACTTGAATGGAGAGGCTTAATCAAGAAACTCTAAACTTCAGTTGCAATTCTAGCATCTGTAAGTATTTGGTTACGGTAAAATGATGGGGTTGAAGGAAAAATAAATTCTAGGATGAACAAATCCCGTTTGATAACCTATCAATATGTAAATTAAATTTTAAGGAAGAGCATACTGAACTATCATTTGTTATGATAACTACATTATCATCACCTCATACTCCACCTTAATTCATTTACCTTTGCACTTTGAACTGTGATTACTATAGTTCCTCACCTCATTGCAACAACAACATGGACGATTCTTGACTTTGGACCTTTATTTAGAATGGCTCTTCCATTTGCTACTTCAAAATTCTCTTTGTTTTTTTGTTTCTTAGATGGCCAAACCTTGCATCATATCATATGCCATGTTATATTATCGCTGCTTCTTTATCACTCCATAGAGAGCAAGACAGACTTTATCATTTCTGGGGAATTTATCATGTGCCTGATTAGAAGACTATTAGTGAAGTTCTCAAAAGAATCCGTCTATAGCATTATGCCTTGTTTCTCATTGGAAAAGGCTTCTTTGACATTTTCCAAGTCCATCTTGAATTTGTTAAACTCATCCCAATTGGGCTTTGATTGATGTACCTTCGACCATGCTAAATTGAAACATCATTTTGAGTATATATAGAAGTAATTATTCAAACCCTTGATCAGTGAAGTGACTCAAGTTTTTCCCATAATGCCATCACAACCTTTTCTTTGACCACTTCGATCAACACATTATCTCACAGAATCAACAAGATTATATTATTTTCCTTCTTCATCAGTTGTACTTCATCAGCATCTTTCATTTCATTCAATAACTCATCCTTACTATCCAACTCCTCCATTGATTTTTGGATTGTTGAGAGGACACATCTTAATGCTCCATTACTTGCTCCTCTAATTGGTCTTCTCAATCTCAGCTCTTGCTCGAACATGATCCCAAATACGTTATTCCATACAATGATCACACAACAAAGATGCTATTTCTAGAAATACTAAACTTAGGTTTGATATCAATTGTCGTGACGAATATTACAATTAAATACTTACTAGATACTAAGACATTAAATTTTTAGAGAAATCAACCAAATAATAAAAACACAAAATACTTACATGACTCAATTGTCGGTATTTATTTTATAGGGAGAACAAACGTTAAAGAAATTCACCATGAATTCATAGAATTAAAGAGTTTCAATTATTGAACCACTCAAGTGTTTCCACGCTTAGATTACACTCAGGAATTCACAATTGTGTTTACTCAACCTCTAATGGTCTCACTAAGAAAATTCAAAAAGGAAATAACTAGACACTTCGAGCTCTATTCCGAAATTGAATTGATGAACTCCACTTGTAATTATGGCCGCTGCCGGAGCACATGAGCACATGAGCTTAAATCTCTCTGAAAAACCCTGCTCACATTAACTCCATGAGCCGCACGATGAGTTGGACTTGCTGGAATTCCTTGGCCAGACTTAAACATGGACTTTGACTCCAACTGGAATTATGGTGTTCATTTTGCCTTTCAATTCGATCCAGACTTAAGTCTGCAACCAAGTTCTAATAGCACGAAAATTTGTATTTTCACACGATATGGGCTGGACTTCAATTGGGTCAGGCTTTCAATCAATGGGTTCAAGCTCAACACTTAATTTTGAGAATTCAATCACAAGTGCAAGCTCGATACATAATTTAACATGCACATTCTCTCTCTCAGCAGGCTCTATCATGCATGATCACGCTTTGCGCTTGGGGACAAATCAAGCCCCACCATAGCCCTCCCTCGATTAACGGCTAGATGGCTATCTGGTTACCTTTTCTTTGTTGAAAGAGGCCCCAGTGCCCAAACATATATATCTTCCTATTAATATTGAATAAACTTAAATCTAACAAGAATAAAGTTCAAAATAACTAAGGGAAACATGTTTTTATCGATGATAATTCCTCTTCTGCATCTGTAACTAGAGGGAAATCTATTCACCATTTGCCAACTTTTTGATATAGTAAACAGAGACTTGATTATGGACCCAAAAAAAAAAAAAAAAAACAACAATAGAGACTCGATTTTCTATTAAGACAAAAAAGACTAACAAATAACAAATTTACCACAAAAAAGTGAATCTTTGAGATAAAAGTGACCAAAGAATGGGTAGGTAGCTATAAGAGCCATGATGGAGATAGGACTAGTTTTTACTCTCAAAATAGCAATAAATTTAAATTTGAAGGGAATAGGAAGGAAAGTAAGGGCATGTTTGGTAATATTTTTATTCGAGAAATAATTTCTTTTAAAAAATAGTTTTTCTATTTCTCTTTCTTGGAACAATTTATGATTAAAAGAATACATTTAGTAACCACAAAGAATATATATTCTTGGAATAGAAAAAGAACATGAATGTATTTGGTCGGGTCCACATTTATAACATAGAATTTCTTTCAATTTTTTAGGTTTTTATTCTTTTTTGTTCGTTTTTCTCTTCTTCTCGTGGCAATGGGTAGCAGACATCGACGGTGGAGGGCAATGAGTGGTGAGGAAGAAGAAGAAAATAAAAAAAAAGAAAAAAAATACTTATTTCTAGAAATTATTCTTAGAAATAAGAAACTATTTTTTTTCTATTTTTTGTTTCTATTCTAAATCTACTCCTTGGTCACTTTTATATTTTACGGAATAAAAAAAATTAATTGATATTAATAAATGGATTTTTGTTCCTTTTCCTACTTCAAGGAGCAAATGAACAAAAACAAAAAGCAGAAGTGACGCCATGCGTGCCCTAAATAAATCGAACGAAACTACATTAATATGGAAATTGTTAAGGGCAATATTGTCAATTTAGTGAAAAGGTGCAGACTGTTTTTTCCTCTCTTTTGGGTCGGTAAAAGGTGCAGATTTAGCCGGCCGATATAGTCACACCCTTTCTACAATCTACAAACTTCTATGCAACAACTATTTTCATACCTTGACAAGCTTCAGATCATACGGTCGACGAGGCCATGCACAAAGTCACGGGAGGACAGGCTCAGCTTAAAATTGATTATATCCCTGATTTTGGTGTTTCAAAAGTTGAAGACTCGTCCCTTCTGTGTCCCATCCGAAGAAAGACAAAAGGAAACTTCCACATACCTTTAGGTGTTGTCATGGGAGGAGGAAGGGGAGGTGGAAGGGGGCCTTTAGATGTCGTGAGCGGCGGAGGAGGTGGTGCCCGCACGGCGGTGACGTTGTAAAAGGGGTACAACTCGTACCTCACGTTGCAGCTCGGGGTCAATGTCCTCGCTCCTTGCTTCCCCTCGAGAATATCAATCGCCGACAGGAGGCATTGTTACTGTTGTTACTGATCAAAACAGTAAACAAGAAACAGAAAACCATAAGCTATAGATTTCTTGAATGAGGAAGAAAAGCACAGAGAAAAACAGAACACAAACTTGCGTACGTCTTGTGCTTAAAAAAAACTGTCGAGTACAACCACTAAATACAAAGCAAAAACTGCTCACGTACGTGCAACACATAACTGCACACAAATGTGCTATTAACTTCCTAGAAAATAACAAAAACACTAAATACATAACAAAATGAACTTGGCTGTTTTTTTAATAAAAAAACATAGTAAAACAGAGCAGAAAACAGAGTAAAAAAAACAAAACAGAAAACAGCAACTGAGACATTATAATCCAACAAACTCCTCATTGGATTAGTTGCTGCTGTATAATCCAATTTTCTTTCTTAATACTTCAAATCTTCCAGCTTGAAGTGGTTTTGTGAACATGTCTGCAAGTTGATCTTCAGATCTGCAATAAACCAGCTTAACTTCGCCACTTTGTTGCACCTCACGTAGAAAGAAGAACTTAACCTTGAAATGCTTAGTTTTGCCATGAAAAACTGGATTATGAGATATTGCTAAAGCAGCTTGATTATCCACATTGATTTTGATACAGCCACTGGAATTCAGCCATAAATCTTTCATTATCTTCTTCAGCCACAAAACTTGATTTGCAGTTGCAGTAGCAGCTATAAACTCAGCCTCTGCAGTAGACTGAGCTACAATCTCTTGCTTTTTTAGAACACCGGGAGAAACAAGCGGGAACCAAGACTGAAACAATACCTAGACGTACTTTTCATGTCATCCACTGAACCAGCCCAATCACTATCAGAAAATCCTTGTAAATTAAACTTCGACCTTTCTTAAACTTCACACCAAAGAACAATGTTCCTTTGAGATATCTCAATACCCTTTTTGCTGCAATCAAATGTAACTGACTAGGACTACTCATAAACCTGGATAAAACACTCACAGCAAATAGAATATCTGGTTTGGTTGCTGTAAGATACATGAGACACATAATCAGACTTCTATACATAGAAGCATCTACTGCATCTGTTCCATCATTCTTCTGCAGCTTTTCTTTAGCAGCCATAGGAGTGCTTACACTTCGACAATCTTCCATCTGAAACTTCTTTAGAATTTCCTTCATGTATTTTTTCTGATAGATGAAGATCTCATATGAAGCATGTTTGACTTCCAAACCCAAAAAATAAGCCATCTTTCCCAAGTCTGACATCTCAAAAACTGCAAATAGATCTTGCTTCACCTTCTCTATCAATTCCATATCATTCCCCATCACTAATAGATCATCTACATAAAGTGACAGAATTACAACACTATGATTCACCTTCTTGACATAAAGAGTGAACTCACTTAAGCTTTTTACAAAGCGAAAATCGTGCAAATATCGATCTATCTTCCCATACCAAGCTCTTGGAGCTTGCTTCATCCATATAGAGCTTTCTTCAACTTTGTATACACTCTCTTCTTGCCCTTTGATACTGAAGCCTTCGGGTTGTTCAACAAAATCTCCTCCTCAAGCTCTCCATTCAGGAAATGCAGACTTGACATCTAACTGAAATATAGGCCACCCATTCTCTACTGCAATAGCTAACAGTAACCTTATTGTATCAAGTCGTGCAACAGGAGCAAATGTTTCAGAATAGTCTACTCCCCATATTTGTGCATAGCCTTTCACCACCAATCTAGCTTTGTGTTTATTGACAGAACCATCAGGATTAAGTTTTGTTCTAAACACCCACTTAACCTCAATCACATTCTTATCAGATGGTCTGTCAACAAGCTCCCATGTGTGATTTTTCTGGATCATTGCAATCTCCTCATGCATTGCTGCAATCCACCTCTGATCCTCCTTAGCTTCCACAAAGTTAGATGGTTCGAGCATTGCCACATTGCTTCTTTCATAGATTTCAGCAAGTGACCTTGTGCCCCTCACTGGTAAATCATCCACATTGTCTTCCAATCCATCTATAACTTCATCAACCTCTACATCTGTTTGCAAGTTGTTTTTGAACTGCTGCTTTTTGCACTATTTCCTTCCATCCAATTCCACTCATCTTCCTCTAGAAAAACCACATCTCTCGCTACGGTCACCTTCCCCCTTCATAGGGTGAAAAATCCTGTAAGCCTTTGATTGGAGACTGTACCCAATGAAGATTCCAAGCTCAGCTCTTTTATCAAACTTGTCCCTCTTGACTTGAGGAACATGAGTATAACACAAACACCCAAAAACCTTCAAATTTTCACGAAAGGTTTAACACCATACCAAACTTCAAAAGGTGTTGACCTCTCTAAGGCCGTTGTGGGCAATCTGTTCAACAAGAACACTACTGTATTAGCTGCTTCAGCCCATAACTTCTTAGGCAACATCTTCTCCTGCATCATACATCTGACCATCTCCATAATACTTATGTTTTTCCTCTCATTGACCCCATTCTGTTGAGGTGAATAGGGAGCAGTGAATTGCTGCACAATTCTTGCTTGCTCACAATTCAACTTAAACTTGTGAGCAGTATACTCAGAACCATTATCAGACCTGAGCATTTTAATTTTCTTCCCACTCTGATTCTCAACTAAGGCTTTAAACTTCACAAACACATCAGCAACTTCAGACTTGGCTTGCAGAAAATAAATCCAACTCATCCTAGTCATATCATCAGTGAAGGTAATGAAATACCTGCTACCATTGAGAGAAGACTCGGACATAGGTCCACATAGATCTGTGTGGACTAATTGCAGCTTTTCACATGCTCTCCAGCCTCCTCCTTTGAAAAGGAAATCTGGCTTGCTTGCCAAGAAGACAAGTTCTGCACTTGTGGAAATTCCTCCTCCAAACTTGGCAAGTCATCTCGCCAAGCTATTTCTTTGCATAAACAACATGCTCTTCATGTGAACATGCCCAAGTCTTTTATGCCATAACTCTGCATTTTCTTCTTTGCACTTTAAAGCCATTTGTTGCATCTCTTGTGACTTGAACATGAAACTCTTGTCCTTCATTGGAATTCTTAGCACTTCTTTGCTATCTACATTATTGATAAGACATTCCTTCCCTTCGAACTTCACTTTATAGCCATTCTCAACTAATTGACCAACACTTAACAGATTATGGTCAATATTTGGCACAAAAAGAACATCACTGATCAGCTTCACCTCCTGATTTCCTTTAATAGCCACTGTACCCTTCCCTTGTACTTCGATATACTGTCCGTTGCCAATTCTGACTTTGGACCTGACTGACCTGTCTAGACTCCTAAACAGCTTCGAATTACTAGTCATATGATTGGTACAGCCACTATCCACCAGCCATGCATCATTCCTAACAGAAGATTCAGAAAAAGAAGTTACAAATAAGTGCTCTTCCTCGTTTCATTCATCACTGCTACCGGGCTTTTCCTGCTTGCTAGTAATTTTTTCTTTACAGATGGCTTCCATGTGACCCAACTTGTGACATCTTCTGCATCTAGCATCAAGCTTTCTCCAACATCTAAAAAACTGATGATTAGTTCCACCACAGTATTGACAAGGCTTTTTGTTCATCTTCCATTTGCTAGACCCACCAGAATTTCCTTCTTTTACTACAAACTTGGAGTCAACGGCATTTTCTCTAGACTGAATCCATTTCTTCCCTTTGCCTCCATCATTTGACTTCACTCTAGCTTGCAGCACACCCTCTACAAACTCTTCTCTTCTCATCGGTCTTACCACATGCTGCGAGCATTTAACAATTCTGCAAGCTTTATATTAGCTAAGTCTCTTGTATTTTCCAGAGATGCTACGGTGGCTTCGAACTTCTCTGGAAGAGACACCAGGATCTTTTGAACAAGCCTTTCATCCTTCAAGTCAGTCCCTAAAACTCTAATTTTTTCAGCTATCTCAACCAATCTATCGGAGTACTCCTTCACCGACTCGAATCTTTCATCTCTTGCCTCTCAAACTCCCTCAAGAGATTCAACACCTTCATGCCTCTTATCTTCTCATCTCCCTCGTATTCATCCTTCAAGAAATCCCATATTGCCTTTGCAAAATCACATCTCATGATCCTTGTGAAGATAGTGGGTGAAACAGCAGCGTACAGGCACGACTTTGCCTTGGCCTTCCTTGTGATTCTCTCTTTATGGTACTTTATTTGATTCAAAGTCGGATTGTCTGGAAGTGGAGCAACCTCATAATCATCCTCCACAGCTTCCCACATATCATGACCCTCCAAAAATGATGTGATCTTAACAACCCATGCTTGATAATTCTCTCCAGTAAATACTGGAGAAGCCATCGTAGAGAAACCACTCGACCCTGTCTCCATCACCCTTGAACTTCTTTACACTTAGATACTTGCTTCACTTCACAGTCCCTCAAGATCATTCACGCTTTGATACCACTGTTGTTACTGATCAAAACAGTAAACAAGAAACATAAAACCAGAAGCTATAGATTTCTTGAATGAGGAAGAGAAGCACATAGAAAAACAGAACACAAACTTGCGTACGTCTTGTGCTTAAAAAAAAAAACTGTCGAGTACAACCACTAAATACAAAGCAAAAACTGCTCACGTATGTGCAACACATAACTGCACACAAATGTGCTATTAACTTCCTAGAAAATAACAAAAACACTAAATACATAACAAAATGAACTTGGCTGTTTTTTAAAATAAAAAACAGAGTAAAACAGAGCAGAAAATAGAACAGAAAACAATAGAAAACAGAGTAAAAAAAAACAAAACAGAAAACAGCAACTGAGACATTATAATCCAACAGTTACACTCCCACTCCATCAAGTCCGGCGTGCACTGCGCCATCATGTACAGCGTGCGAGCTCGTGAACTTCATCTCTGCCTCCGCGAATTTCTTCCCCAACGCGCTGCACGAAGCCCTATAGGCGATGTCCCTGATGCTCTTTCCAAGTGCTTGCCTGAACCTGGCCCGTTCAGAGATGTTACAGAGGTTGAGCAGCGTGAAGGAAGGCGTCACTTCCATGACGGAGAAGATGGACTTGTTCGAGTACCTCAGCATGCACTTTTCGTACCAGATCACAGAGACTCACTGGTTGGGGCATACCTAGCGGATATCCCATTTTCCAGTGGCGACGCAGTCGCTGCACGTGGTGGTGCTGACGTCGCTACGTCATAGGAAGAGCCCGTAGGCCTGGTCAGGAGGGTTTTGGCCGGCAGTGGCGTTGGCAAAGCTATTGGTGTTGTTGGTGGCAGCAGAGGAGAGGGAAGAGAGGAGGGTGTTGAGGTTGGACTGGCAGGTGGAGTTGGGAGTGAAGAGGGTGGTGTTTGGGCATTCATAATCCAGCAATTCGGGCGACAGTCCAATACTTAAAGTTTTGAAGAAGTAGAAGAAGTAGAGAGAGAGGGAGACCGCGAAGCAAGATTTCATGGTTGGATCGATGATTGTATTGGCTATAGCTAGATCGGCATGGAATTAGAGGAACAAGAATGTTTGAATTATCAATTCTACTCGTTCCATGCACTTGCACACCATGAATCCATCGATAAGTCTATTATAGATGAAGCCAAATATTTTTAGGGGCTTTTTCGTCTTTTTTTTATCAAATTTACTTTTAGATTAAAAGTGATACCTTTATATTAGCGATGGTAAGATGCTAGCCGTCAAGATACTGAAAAAGAAAATAGAGACACAAGAACAAAAGAGAAGAAAAAAGTGAGCTTTTTTTTTTCTTTATGAGGTTCTCAATCTCTTTATGCCATGATCCAAGATCATCGTCGTATTCCACATTTTTCAAAGTCTAGTGGATTCGCAGAGTATCTCGCGCGGAGATATAGCCCGGTTTGAGTGAACTTCGTTAACAAATTTTCTGGTGTATTCTTATGATTCTATTATTTTATTATTATATTCCGCTTGGTGAATTGTTTGCGAGCGTTATTTTCTGGAATTGACTTGCGATTTATAACAAAGTCTCGTATAACTTTATGATGGATTTAAAGTTTGTAGACCCCTCCTATTTTAGTTAATTAGATATATAGAAAGCAAAAGATCTAAGACCACTTGTGGTGCGCAAGGATCTATCCCACCCGCTCTTGACTGAAATCTTTGCCCTGCCAATGGAACAGAGCGATGAGCCAACCATGGAGGATCAAGGTGGGATTTTTCTTTAGGGGGCGACTTCATAAATAGTCTAATCTTGGCACCTCTTGATTTTGCAAGCTCTTATTTTAAATGATGTTTCGAGTCATATTAGACTGGTGAAAGATACAAGATAAATTGATAATTTTTTCCTTTGTTCCCACTAGCCTCTTTCTCTAAATATATGGAGAGATCATCAAGAGAGTGGTGAAATCCAATCCCATTAATGACATATCCACTCTAATCCACCTTCATCTATAAGTTTAAATTAATGAGCTATGAAGTTTATGAATTGATTGAGATAATATAAATTTTGTTGAGGAAACAAACAATCAAATAGTAAGATAAATTAAACAAGAAAATAAATTGAACATCAAATTTATGTAATTCGATTGATGTAACCTATCTGTATGGGGAGAGTAATAAATAATTTTACTATACATCAAGCGATACAATGAAAATTATAATTACACTCAAGTCACTCAAATATTGTCAATGTTTCCCAAGTCTCAATTATACCCAATAGCTTAGATAGTGTTTAATTCCATAATTTCTCACAAAACAATCTTTCGATCGTACAAATAAATTGTATAAGTCTTTACCATAAGGGAAAGTATATTCCTTGTTTGAAGTTGTTAGAGTTGTGGACAAATAGCAAGGGAGCAAAAAAAATCCCCTCTCTCTCTTCTCTTTCTTTTCCCATCATCTTCTTCAATCTTTAGCCATGGGAAGGGTTTGAGCTAGTCTCACCTTACCCTCTCTTTTGTTGATTTTGTTTGCATTTTATTGTTCTTTTTTACATTTTCTTCTCTCCCGATTTAGATTTGGGAGCACTCTTCTCTTGATCTAACTTTCGATTTGAGAGTTTAAACTCTCCTGATCTAGTTCTAGATTTTGGTACTATCCTGTCCCGATCTAAATTTGGGAGTTTAATAAATATACTTGTGGGGATTCGATACCCCTCTACTCTATTTGTGTATAGGTTTTGCCTTTAGTCTCAATGATGATTGCAAGATTTTTGGCATTTCGTTGAATTATGAAGATTTTCTTTCCACATGTTAAATTTATGTTTGTTTAACCTATTTTGTTCTGTTTCCGATCAAAAAAAAAAAAAAAAAAAAAACTTATTTTGTTCTGAGCACGTAAACTTCTTTCTCCAACTTAACAAGCCCACACTTTCCTTTCAAAGTCCAACAAACACTTTTGGACTTAAACATGGATATAAGAAGCCAATTCTAATTCGTGAAAACAAAGTGACACATGTTGCACACACTCGCATTACCCCATTCAACGGCGACACATGTCACTCAAGGGCCAACTTGTCAGAAAACATACAACCCTCCTCTTCTCTCTTCACATGTCGCTCGATCCTTCTCCCATCCTCTCACACTTTCTCTTCCTCTTGATCTTCTTCGTGCTCTTCTTCCTTGCCAAGCACCTCCTCTCAACCATGTATAACACTTGGAAAAAAAAAAACCATGTATAATACTTGGATGAGTGCAAGCGCTAGCAAGTTCATCACTTCGTAGGGGCAGCAACAGTACATCGCCATGCAACACACGACCACACCGGCTGTGCACAACTTGCACTGCTTGCTAGAAACACTCGTTTTTAGAAATTTTAGAAATTTGTAATTTTCTTTATTTTCTTTATTTTCTTTTTTTAATTCATCTTCTAATTTCCTATTGACAAGGTCATCAAGTCTCAGTGAATGGCCACCAAAGAAGATGAATAGCAGGATAGGAAAAAAGGAAGAAAGAAGAAGGAAAGGAAAGAAGAGGGAAAAAAAAAAAAAACAAGCATAGAAATTACAAAACGACATTGTTTTCAATCTCATCAAACACATTAGATCACCAACCATTCTACGTAGGATAATTAGCATTGACTAGATCGCCATATCAGCGATCTCCAACCTAAATTGGCTAGAATGACTATATTGGGACACATACAAATATTTAGTACTGTAATGATCAAATTGAAAAGCTTATCACTAACTTGGCAGTTATAAAATAGGCTTACAACTTGTTAAACAAATTTTCCACTTTTCCACACCTTTAGTATTGTTGACAATTTTTTTTACATTGTTAGTTTATAGGACTTATATGCTTTCTATATATATGTGATATCTTTCCATCTATTGGCTTTAAGTTTTTTTGAATTGGATATTCTAATGGAATCATATTCTACTTCAGTTTATTTTGTGTGTGTAGCCCATTTGTCGATTATATGTCCATAATTATCTTAGACATGACGAATTTCATCATAATCTTTGATCTTTACTTTTGTGTTAACACGTTGATCTTTGTCTAAATAATTGGCAAATAGGTAAAGGATGATAGAGATGGGAGTAGAAAAAGCAAATAGTAGGGTTTCTTTCCATATTCTAATAATATATTTCAAAGTGCTTTTATCCGACTGGACCGCGTGCAATGGTTTCTTTTTATATTCACCCACCAACGCGGTTTCTTTTTTATATTCATCCACCAATCGGTGTCCGGATTGGACAAATGACCATCAAGTCTCCACAGCAACAACTAAACATAAAATAAAAGGAAAAGACTTAAGATTGAATGATTGCTAATGAATAATGGATCAACCGTACTTTGATCTCCTAAGTCTAACTTTGACCACTAACGATAAAAGTCCAAAAGTTATCCAAAAAATCTAAAATATATTATACTTTTATAAATTCAATCATAAATCTTTTTATATTTTCTCAATTGAGTTGATACGGCCAATTTTGATAGAAAATTATTGACGTTGACGGCCATTGTTGACGTGGCATTTTGTAAATAATATCTTAGTAATATTTTGAATATTTCATGATTTTTTCTTTCCTTTTTTTTTTTTTTACTTTTCTTTGCCTTTTTCTCTTTCTTGTTTTTCAGTTAAGGCCGACGACCTTTGCCACCTACAAGTGAGGGTTGGTTGACCCTCGCCGGCCTTGGGGGAGAGTGTCATGCCCCTCACTAACTTTGGCTGAAGGCTGCAATGCCCTTGCTGACTAAAGTGAGGACTCCCAAGCCCTCACCCAAAATTGGTGAGGGTTGCGGTGAAGGTTCATGAGCCCTCGCTGACCCTCACCCAAAAAAAGCAATAAAAAAAGCAAAGAAAAGTAAAAAAAAGAAAAATCAAAATAACGTTAAAATATTATTAGAAAAGTGTCACATCAGTCTTTGGCTATCCATGTTAGCAATTTTCGGCCGGAAGTGTCCAGATGGACTAAATTGACAAAATTAAAAGTTCATAACTGAATTGGTAAAATTGAAAGATTTAAGATTAAATTGACAAAAGTGCAATAAGTTTATGATAAAAGTGTAGGGTTATGCCAAAGCTATATACGTTGTATTTCCAATGTTTTCAGGATAAGTATTGTACAAATGTCAAATTTTTTGTGTAATAATCATTTAAGTGTCATAAATTTTTCTTCGATCATTTGAGTATCATAATTTTAGAGAAAAAACACTTATATATGTGTTATAACTTTCAATTGATGAATGTTATCAAAAAGTTATATCACTCAAATGATCGATTGAAAAGTTAAATGACATTTAAATAGTAAAAAAAATTATGACACTCAAATTATCAAAAAAGAAGAAGAAGTTGTACTACTTGAATAAACACCGTATGGAAGTTATGACACTTATGGTATCATTTTTTCCGACATTTTCCCATACATGGCTAATAAGCTAGCTTAGAAAGCTTTATTTGGAGAAAGTTACTAATGTGAAAATCTTAGTTTTTAAGATATATTGAAACTTTATATCGTATGTCAAAAGTTAGAAACCTTGTGGATAATGATTGAATTCTAGTTATAGGTTCATAGAGAGTTGTTGTGACCTACCCCTCAATAGGGAAGAAAATAGGTTTAGAGGTACTTGCTTATGAGATGAGTCGAATGATTCATTCAAATGACAATCTCGAATGGACCATCATTTGCTAACACCATAAAAGAATCGTCGATCACAAACCCATATCTTGCATTACATTGGACATTTGATTTTCATTCAATTAATCCTATACGAATTTCTACATAAGGAGTTGCCATTAACCTATTGGGATTAGCTGAAAACTAAGTGAAGTATGGAAGTATATTTTACTTTCTATGTAAGTAGAGAATTTAGGCTCAGAGACTTAATTACACTAATAATTAATTAGTGCCCTTTTTGTATTTAATCTTGTTTATTTCTTTTTTTTTTGGACAATTTAATCTTGTTTATTTTGAGAAGATTTTAGTCAGACGGTCTGGATTTTATATCTATTTACTAACATATGAGATGATTATGCGAGTGCATAATTATTAAAATAGTAATTAGCAACTAAATAAAGCATTAAATAAATTACGAGGGAAAGCAAGCATTTAATGCTAAGAAATAAATAAATTTCAATCCTAACTAGGCAAAAGAGAAGCCATAATCATCATATATAAAGTGTGCAATTAAGAGCATTCTTCTTTATGGACAATTCAAACTCTATGGTAAGGCCATAAGAGCTTGTTCAAATTTTTAGCGCAATTTCCTAAATTAATGATTTTCCCATAACTTTAAGAAAAGGCTATCCTAAAGGACTATCTTCAAGCATTCTGGAGGTTTCTAATTTTTTGGAATTTTTAAATTTTTCTGGAATTTTCTAAATTTTTTTAACAAACTTTTGAATTTTCCAGAATTTTAATGGTTTTTCTGAATTTTTATTTTTTATTTTTCTGTATTTTCTAAATTTATAAAAAATTTCTGATTTTTAATATTTCTATTAATTTTTAAAATTTTAAATTAATTAATTAATTAATTAATTATAAAAAAATTAATATTAAAATAATATAGCATAAAACGGACATCCGACCCGGATCACGACCGATCGGGCCCAATCCCTCAACCCCATGAAAAAGAAACGGTAAAACAAAAGAAAAGAACCCTGCCCAAAACCCATACAACAGGCCAAACCCAAATCCTTAGGAAGAGACGAGCCTAGACCTGCTGAATCAACTAATCACTTTCGCCCTTTTCCCTTTTGCATGTTGCCTTCCTGAAGCCTTCTTCCCCGAACGTCTTCTTCCTTAGGTGGTCTTCTTCAACGAGCTACACCTTCATCGGTTGTCCGCTTCGACGACCACCACTCGTCCGCTGACCTCTCCGCCAATTTCCTCTTGTCATCGGACAGCCATTGTTGGCCACAAAGCACGAAACGCAGAACCACATAAGCGATGACAGTGGTGGGGGCAGTGAAACGATCGAACAACCAACGCCCAGGAATGCTAATCACAAAAACGACACCTCAACAGGGATCAACACAAGGACGCTCGGTTTTGGCCAAAAGGGTAAAAGCGAAACTTGATCTCGACGAAGCATTTCTTGAAGCGGTTTGTGTGCGCCATTGAACAATTGGTTTCCAGCTCAACCGTGACTGGAACTCGGGCTACAAATCCTTAGCAAATGATGAGCAACACGCAGCGACCTAGCTAAAGACCCACAGGGGCTGGAGCTCACGTGAGCGAACTGTGAAGATTTATGAATAGAATAAGAGGAAGAATGATGATAATAGACAAAGAGTTTTGGACTTTCTTCTATGTATTAAAGGAAAACATTCATCTGAGAGCTTGCTATCTCGCTTGCTTTGTTCTCTATTTATATTACATGATCTGATCTCAAGAACAACCAAAGGTAGTTTTACAGTTCATCTAACGGAGAAAAAACAAACTAGCAGAAAAACAGAAAAAGAAAGTAAAAAGAACCATAGTTCTTAATCTGTTGCTCAATCTGTTAAACGCACAAAACAGAATATCGGTTCTGTAACAGGAGAGCTCCACTCATAGTTGGACATGTGGAGCTAGAAGTTTCACCACCGACTTCATCTCTTTCCTTCCTAGTCGAATCAGCAACACCATGCATACGCGTAGCTGACATAGCCGACGATTCACCCACTTCACTTCTTCTGGTCTTTGTTACAGCAGCAGCATCTTCATCTCTTTTCTTTGTTGAAACAGCAATAGAGTGTGCTCTTGCAGACTTTGCTTTGATATGATTCTTAACACAAAGGGCCACGACCACTGGCTCCGCGTACCCATGAAAGTAGCAAATAGAGGGAAAGAACAAAGGCCTACTGATTTGGGCTTGAGGACATTCATCGGGGGGAGAGGTCGTCGGACGGAGCACGTGTGTGGCCGAGGTGTTGGCCGAGGCTCTCTCTCTCGCTCTCAATTCAACCTCGCCCCCTTCAGCTCCCAATGATGCTCTCTTTCTTTCTTGTTTTCTTCCCTGCTTCCTTCTCCAGGCGAGCAATGGCCTCCTTCAATCTCCGCTCCCCCACTCTCTTGATTCCTTCCTCTTTTCTCGGCAAGCCCCCTTGTCCTTTTTGTCTCTGCCTCTGCTGTCCTCTCTGTCCCCTTCTATTGTCGTTTAGCCATCCTCCAAAACCAGGAGAGAAGGAGAAGAGGAGAAGAGAGAGAGGGCCGGGCCGGCCTGCCTCGGCTCGGTCTCGCTTCTACCATTTTTTTCTTAAAAAAATAATTTTAAAAATAAGATAAAATAATAATGATAATAATATATATTTATTTATTTTAATACTAGTAATGCAAATGCCCACCTAATGTCTATATGTGGTACCATTTAATGAAAATTATTTTACTAGGGGTTAAAAATTAATCCGTAATTTTCTATGTAATTACGGAATGATTAAATGAGTTACCAAAATCTATGTGTTAATAAAAGTTCTAATATAATAATCCAAATTCCACTCAACTTTGGCTGTGCACTCTAATTTCAGGATGTTGTTCTCCTGTTTTCTCCAATCTAGATGAACTTGCATATACTATTAGTGAATTGGCCTCGAAGACGTTAGAGTAAACCCATTATCCATTGTGCAAGCAGCCCACCACTTCTTCTAGAGATTATAATTGCTAACAATAATAGAATTTCCATTCTATTTTCTACCTTGTCACCACATACTCTCCGGTTAGACTTCCAATGAACTTACCTAGAATTTAGACTTTTCAAAAGCATGAATTTATCTTAACAACATCTCACATTGTCTTCCAAATTCAACGTTGATCCTTTGGTGATTTTATCATCTAGGGTGTGGATTCATCATCGAAGCTTCATTTATTGATGTCGCTGCTGAGCCATTAATAGATGTAGTTGACACTTCTCTACCACCAGTGTAAGTCAAATATACAATCTATGTCAATGTTGGAAGGGTCGTCATTTGGCTTACCAACACTAAAACCACCCATGATATGGATGGTTGTCTCGATACGTTCTCTTGAACACATAGCAATGCAATGTGGATGCATCTTAATATTTTATTTCTCGAACTGTCCTCTAGTATCAAATCAACAAGGTGATAATGGGTCTATAAGATTAAATATAAGACATATTGTTCTATTGAGCATTACAAAGCTTGATTAACTGTCAAGGGTTTCACAAAGCGGAAAGGTTTTGAATTATCAGGAAAAATTTTCCTCAGTAACTAGGGAAGTCATTATTCATTCTTTTCTCTCCATCGTTGCTTTACTGTCATTGGTCCCCACGCTAGATGTCCTCAATGCCTTTTTCCATAATGATTAAGAGGAGGAAATTTACATGGATTTTCCGTCCTAAGGAGAATTTCAGATATATCATCTTCATAAATCCATTAAAGGCAGCTTGTATTGTTAAAAATGGCATGTAACGACTAAAAAATTAGAATCGACATGTCTTTATCTATTTTTTAATCCATAAAAAATTAAAAAGATATTAGGAAAGAATTATGGAATCATATGTGTAAAACATTATGTATGATCATGTTTGTTTGAGAATGTAATAGAATATGAGAATTAATGACCAAAACAAATGAGACTTATTGAAAAAGAACTAACAAAAATGATGAGAGATAAGAAATAGACATATAGAGACCTATACTTCTCACTTTGACCAGCAACAATAAATCAAGAAAAATGTTTACCTTCTTGTCAGAAGGTGAAATCGTTTACCCCAATCTAATTTCTTGTTTTCAGTCCATGGAAAATGCTCATCATAGATTGACTAGGTTTTCATTATCCAAACACTTAAAAGTTGAAAAACAATCTCCCGAAAATGATTTTTCTTCAAACAAACGGACCCTAAGTTGTAATCCATAATCTGTCCTTCATAGAAAAAATGCAAATTTTTTCCCTAATACCTATGTGAGCACATTGATTGTTTATTGGGGGATTAACCATTGATTGATTAAAAGCAACCTTTACCAATAGTCATATAAGTGAGCTATCCACCTTAGAAAAAGTTGTTACCTAATATGTATTTCATCTTGACTCTGTAGCATTAAAGAATTGAAAGAAGCATTAATTTCAAGAACTTATAATATCAGTATAACTTCTTCTTTTTTTGTGTCAAAAATACTTATAATATTTGTCCAGCCCAGCCACAGTTTTCTTAACGAAATGTTGCAGCATAAACACCGGGGTCCCCGCTTAAACTAAAGCCCAGGACCAACAAGCGCACTATGACGAGGAATTGTTTTTATGATCCTCCAATATCACCTCATATCTTTAGTCAACCGATCACGTCTTTTTATTTTAGGAAAAATTCTATAATTACTCATGGTGGATACGCGCTAAATCGAGATCTTGATTCCAATTAAAGCGAAAAGAGTTAGGACAGACGAAGATAAGCAATACAAACGCACATTTACCTTTAGGTCCAGTCGACGGAGCGGGACGTGGAGGTGCGGTTGTTGGTGCTGGTGCCGGCAGAGCTGAGGTGTCATAAAAGGCATAGAGCTGGTACCTCACATTGCAGCTCGGAGTGAGCAAGCTACCCCTTGCTTCCCCTGAGGTAGATTAGCGATACCGAACTGGAGGCATGTGCCACAGTCTGATGCCGTCAAGTCCGGCGTGCACTGTGCAAGTGCGTACAGCTTCTGCATGCTCGTGATGTTTGCCTCCGCCACCGCGACCTTCTTCCCTGACCCACCAGCTGAAGCCCTCACCGCGACATTGTTGAGGGTTTCTAATAGGACCTGCATGAACCGGATTGGGTCCATGACGTTCTCGTCGTACAAAAGAGGAGATGGCGATTGCTCCATGTCTGAGAAGATGGACTGGTTCGAGTACCGCAACATGCACTCGTTGTACCAGATAACAGAGACCCGCCGGTTGGGGCATCTTCGGAGGATCTCCTGCTTTCCAGTGGCCAGGCAGATGCTGCAAGTGGCGATGTCAAGGTCGTCACGGCAAAGGAAGAGCCCGTAGGCCCGATCGGGAGGGTTTTGGCCAGCAGTAGCGTACGCGAAGCTGTCGGTGCTGTGGGTGGCGGTGGAGGAAAGGGAAGAGAGGAGGGTGTGGAGGTTGGAATGGTAGGTGGAGTTGGGGCTGAAGAGGGAGGTGTTTGGGCAATCATGTATATGTAATTAGGGGCAGTTCCAGTACCGAAAATTTTGATGAAGAAGGAGAGAGAGAGGCAGATGGTGAGGCAAGAATTCATGATTAGCTAGTTTGATGAATAGATCGAGCTTGCAGCACGGACACGGAATAGTAGGAAGAAGAGCATGTGGTCTCTTTCCAAGATATTTTTGTGGTGAGAACTATTCGGAGAATCTAAATGCATGGATTAAAATAAATGTGGACCGTCGTGTCTGAAGAATAATTGCAGCATGACCAATACCAGGTGCTTAAAAATTGTAATGGTAAAAGCAATCTAAATATGGGATTAGACTTCCGACCAAAAAAAAAATGGGATTAGGCTATCATCCTTTATTGGCTTTTATGCAAGCAAGGTCCTGTTTAAGTGGACTCATGGTATTAAGCTAATTACTTGGACATCATCATATAACAAAAATTTATTTTATTAATACTGTAGAAAAGTATCAGAATATATCGACCCATTCTATATTTAGGCATATGGTAAAAACTTGTATTTTTTATGTGAGGTTCGTTCTTTTCACTTTTTCTTAATCTATGATTAACTAAATAAATTAGACTAAGCCTACGCAATAAATTCTCATGTCACACGTAGTCTACACAACAACATGTGATGGATGATCCATAGTACAGATTATTAGACTGGGGTTACCAAAGCAAAATTTGAGCAATTTTATCATCATATACTTGTTATTCTAAAAATGCAACTAAGATTAGGTTCAACAGCACAACTGAAAGATTGGGGGCGAATTATCTATTTTCCTTCTTGTTTTTGAAAAGTTAATACAAGGCGCACCATTGCAAATTGGAATTCGAGGATCAAGGTTTGAACGTTAAAGATTTTGATATTTCATTCCATATGACATATCTAAACGTTATAAACCATGTAGAAATTGATATCTTAAATCATGAAAAACTATAATATACTTTTTCTTTATACAGGAAGGTCAAAAGAGATTTATGACAAGTCAAGACAAACCTGTGGGAGATTTTCCCTAAAGTCAAATACAGATAAAGCGACAGGAATTTCAGTGTGTTAGGCCATTCAAATTCATGTGGACAGAAGAATAAGATGGATTGTGAGGATGGAAGACAGAAATTGCCCTTGTACGAAGTCATTGAACTGAATCATTATTTCTCCATTCTGAAGATGATATCTAATGACATGATGTCGAATCTCTATATGTTTTTCCCTTGAATGAATAATTGGATTCTTTGTGAGATTAATAGCATTGGTATTGTCGCATTTGATCTCGGTGCATGATTCTTTAATTCCAAAGTCTCTTAACTGTTGCCTTATTCACAAAATTTGAGAACAACAACTTCTAAGAGCCACATACTCTGCTTCTGCTGTTGAAAGAGCCTTGGTACTCTGCTTTCTTAAGAACCAAGTGTCGCGACCCGATCTCGCCGCCCCTCGAAATGTCCAAGGATGGGAAAGGTCGGGTTTAGGGGTACTTTGATCAAGAGAGTTTCCTCACGAGATCGCGAGCTCTCCCAAGCTCGTACCTTGCGCGACATCGGATTTATTTATGTGGTCTAATTGTTTTAACAACCTAAAAATATACAGGAGTCGCCACTTGCCTCATTTTGGGGGTCGGCTAGAAACCCAATCGAGGGTCGGGAGTGTTCCCTCGATTCCTACGTAACCAGATATCTAGGTTCGGGGACTTGGGTTACGTTAATATTTCTATTAACACCCTTTCGGTACCTAAACAATATGTTGTGTTTTTCCTAACATGTCCATGCATTTCTTTTTATATTTTCAGGATCGTCAATTCTATACTAAATGATCATGCATGATGGATTACTTTCATTCTATTCTATTCTAAGAAATGAAAGAAAATCAAACAATGAAAATGAAAATGCAGGACATGAAGTAAACAATCAAGAAAAGCAGTTAAACCTAATCATGTAATTCTAAAAATATAAAAGAGAAAACAATTGGGAAAGAAAGGAAACCCGCAACTCGTCGGGTTTTATACAATGCATGGAACCCAAGACATATGTCGGAAAACAAATAGTACATGACAATGGTTGGAATGGACATCGACCTCCACCATCTTCATGCTTTATCCATGTTCAAGATCCCATTCTAAACCTAATCTAAGAAATCTGGATGACTAGGTGCATACAAATGAAAGAAACAATCATCACGTATCAAAACAATCAAAAGCAAGACATTTTTTATGTTCACAAAAAATGACTAAAGTCACAAAGTCTTCTAGATCAAATTCTAAGTGGTATCCCAAGATTCATCATTATTATATGTCACATCTAAATCATTCATCACAGAAACTAGACATTCAACATAGGCTCAATAAAAGCGCAATCGACGGCTATCTCATCCAAAAATTTCTATGGCAGGTGAATCAGCATATGAGGAACAAACTTCATGAAGAAACATCCTAAAATTCTAGGCACGTGAATTTATAATATCCTGGAAGAGATCAAGGTCAATCAAAAGTAGAACAGAGCAGCAAGGCAAACATACAACCATTTTTTGCAGCTTTTATGTGAAGGACAACTTTCATGAAGGACCTAATCCCAAACTCCTCACACAAAAAATTCGTACCAAATTCACAAGTATTCAAGTTTATAGAAACAAAGCATGCATTCTAGACCAAGACAAATTCCAAATTTCAATATCAGCAAATTCACGCATGAACAGCAAACATCAATTGCACGTGATCTCCATTTAACCCACTAAAAGCACACATGATCGCATTCTAGTAAACTTTATACGGGAAATGCGGTAAGACACAAGCATAGCAACTTTAATGGGACATCGGAACATAGGTAAACATAATGCAATAGGGATTAACTATTTATGACTGAGCTAAAAATCACAAAGCACAGCATGTAGATTGAGATAAGGAGAGAAAATAAGCATAGGAAATCAGCCAATATGGATCACTAAAACCACACATTTTCATCATAATCCTAAGCTTCTGCTCTTTCTCATAAACCAGATCTATCAAGAAAACGGGAAGTAGTTGAATGATAACCCATGTAAAGAAAAATATGCCTAAAAGAGAGGCGAAATACAGCCTCCATTTAGTTTCAGGTTTAGGCATTTTCTTGACAAACTCAAACAGCATTGTTGTTACTGGCCCTAACAAAAGCTAAATGTAAGCATTAGATGCCAGATTCCCAGATCATCAAACGTGCACCAAGGATATAAAATCCTTTCCTGATATAAAATCATTTGCTATTTCATTCTTATAGGTTGAGTTATACCATATGCTCACATTGAAGTTATTAAAATTTGTACTAAGGAAATCATATCCTGTGACTATTCCATTAATTTGCCTTTCTAGGTTCCCTCTTTCCAATAGCCTTTGCACAACTCATCATTTATTACTGAGGAACTGTTTCTCCACTAAGGTGAACCTCGGGCACAACTCATTCCGGTCTACTGACAGCTACAAACTCATCAAGGGGGCAAAATGCCAGACAGCAGTCCAAATTGAAGTGCACCAATGAATTCACAACTTTCTGGTAGAGAACACATTTAATATCGTAAACGATGAACTCTAAGAAATGAACACAGCACTATCAGAAGACCAATTTTCACTAAAACAAATCAACTTTCGAATATGTCGTTGATGGGGAAAACAGAGAGAGACAAATCGAACGAGAAAGAGAGACGGATCGCAATCGAGTCAAAGAACAATTCAAGAGAGAGAGCGTGACAGTTCGTGTGCGAGACAAAGCAATCGAACCACAGAGAGCAATCCAAGAGAGAGAGTAACAGATCGTGCGCGAGACAGAGCAATCAGGAAAGAGAAAGAGAACCTGATCCGACGAGCCCGATCCAGAAAGAGAATCACCGATCGAGTGAGCAAGTGTCCGATCTCCGAGAAAGAATCAAATCCTCACGATCTCCAACCGCCAGCGCTCGATTTCCGATCGCACGCCAATGGAAGAAAACCTTCGCCTCCAACCAGAGCTTGGGAAAGAAAAGCGAAAACCGAAGAGAGAATTCAAAATCCACGACCCCAACGGATTGAAACAGGAATCAAAACCCTAAAGGATCGAGAGTGATAGAAAGAGAGCTCACCGATCTGGTGAGCCCAATCCAGAGAGAAGATCAGTTAAGCGTTGTCGTCGTCGCGGTTGTCACCGATCTTTGCCCCAAACTAAGAGAGAAATCCATCGAAAAACTCTCAGAAACACCAGAACTGAGAGCGATTGAGAGGGAGCGACCGGTTCTTTAGTTTCCGCTGGAGATTCGAGAAATCCCCTAGAGAACGTGTCAAATCCAGCGAAGAAAGAGACGCCGGTGTCCTCGCCATTGCTGTAACCGCCACCGTTTTTGCTTATGTCTCCAATCAGAAAACCGAACCTGCTCGAGAGCCACCGTGAGAGAAAAATGAAGAACCAGAGAGATCGAGCGAGAGCCGCCTCGTGTGGACGAACACCGGCGGCGAAATCTGTAACGAACTCCAACTCCACTCGCCGGAGATGGGGATTTCAGCAGAGGAAGAGGTTATCATCGGCGAGAAGAGAGAGAGATCCGGAGATTTAGGGTTTCCTTCAATCCCCCATGGAAGAGCTCCATCGAGCAGTTCTCGAGAAAGAGAGAATCCCCTCAAGAGAGTATGTGAGTCGAGAGGTTTCAAGAGAGAGCTCGTGAGAGAGAATCTGCGCGCCAAAAAATGAGAGAGCCCCCCTTCCATCGCAATAGCATTTCCTTTTTTTTTTTCTTTTTTTTTTTCTTTTTTCCTTTTTTTCTTTTTTTTTTTATATATTTTCATTCATTCATTTAAAAAAAAATATTTTTGGCTCTTTATTCTTTTTTTTTCTTATATTTTTCTTGCAAAATGAATGTTTAAAACGTCGACAAAAATTTCGGGTGTCAACACCAAGACACCAGCTTGTTGCTCAGCAGTCGACAAGTATGAAAAATACTCTTTCTATCAACTACGCAATCCTGCTAAATCTACGTCTGAATATCCTAGGAGAGTAAAGTATTATTCTTTGGGATACCACAGACCTAGCTTTGGAATAGTTATAACGTATTTGATGATGCGTTTTGCAGCACTTAAGTTGGATTCCTTGGGATCTAATTGGAATCTAGCGCAAATGCAAACACTAAACAAAATGTCAGGTCTAAAAGCAGTAAGATAAATAAGCGAACCAATAATACTCTTGTAGAGCTTCTGGTCAACTTTCTTTCCTCCTTCATCCTTGTCCAGCTTCGAAGAACTTCACATTGGCATCTCAATCTTTTTGCAATTCTCCAATCCAAATTTCTTGATGAGATCTTTTGCATATTTTTCTTGATGAATGAAAATTCATTTCTTCAATTGTTTGACTTGTAATCCAAGAAAGAAAGTTAATTCGGCCATCATGCTCATCTCGAATTCATCCCGCATAGACTTAGAAAACTTCTTGCATAGATTTTCATTAGGAGATCCAAAAATAATATCATCGACATATATTTAACTAAAAAAAAGTTATTTTCCTTCTTTCTTTATGAATAAAGTAGTATCTACCTTTCCCTTTTCAAAACCATTTTGGATTTGAAATTTACTTAACCTTTCATACCAAACTTAAGATACTTGCTTTATCCATACAAAGCCTTCTTCAATCTATAGACTGAGTTTGGCTTTCTTTGGTCTTCAAAACTAGGGGTTGTTCCATATTGACTTCCTCTTGGATAAATCCATTGAGGAATGCACTTTTGACGTCCATTTGGAAAAACTTGAAATTTTTATAGCAAGCAAAAGCAAGTAATAATCCAATTACTTCTAACCTCGCTATTGGTGCATAGGTCTCATCATAGTCTATCCATTCTTCTTGCGTATATCTTTTGGCCATGAGTTTTGATTTATTTCTGACCACTTTTCCTTTCTCGTCCACTTTGTTTCTGAAAACCCATTTAGTTTCAATAATAGATTTAAATTTTGGTTTAGGAATTATCTCACAAACATCATTGATTCTGAACTTTCTGAGCTCTTTTTGCATGGCTTCGATCCAACTTTCCATTAGACATGGCTTGTTCTACACTTTTGGGTTCTATTTCAAAAATAAGTGCTAAAGCACTAGACTCTTCTCGCCTTTTGGATCTGGTGCGAATTCCTTCATCAATGTTGCCAATGATGAGTTCCTTGGGATAACTAGATTTATGCTTCTAGTTACTGGTTGGTTTGAAAGTCTGCTGATCATTTGCTTTAGTTGAATCTTCTAGTTCTCCTTGTTGCTAATCTTCAAAAGTCTGAACTACTTCAGGGGAAGTAGACTTTGTAAAGTCTAGAGTAGGTTCAGATTCTTCAAGTTAAGTCTGATCCGATTGATTCAACATTGAGTCTTGAAACTTGATGTTCATAGATTCTTCCATAGATTGAGTCTTCTTGTTGAAAACTCTGTATGCTTTGCTTGAGGTAGAGTAGCCAAGGAAAATTCCTTCGTCGACTTTTCTTCAAACTTCCAATGATTACAATTCATTAAAGGGTAGTTTTTCTTTTGTCAACAAAGAAATTTTTGCATTTTTCAAAACAAAACACTTACAACCAAACACATGAAAATAAGAAACATTTGGCTTTTTCCCTTTATACACATTTCATAAGGAGTTTTCTCTAATATAAGCCTCAAGAACACTCTATTGATAATACAGCAGGTTGTAGAGACTGCTTCAGCCCAAAATTGAGAGGAAATTTTACTCTCAATTAAAAGGGTTCTTGCCATTTCCTAAAAAGATCTATTCTTTCTTTCCACAACCCATTTTGTTCTAGAGTGTATGGAGAAGAGAAAACATGTTGGAAACCAGAATCATCATAGAATTTTGCAAAGTCTTGATTTTCGAACTCACCTCCATGGTCTGTATGTATGCTTGAAATAGCATATCCTTTTTCATTCTGAACTTTCTTAGCAAATTTTGAGAAGTGAGAAAATGCTTCAGACTTATTTGCTAGAAAGTAGACCTAAGTAAAACGAGAGTAATCATCCACGATTACTAAGCAGTATTTCTTTCCACCAATAATTTGAGTCCTGGTTGGTCCAAAGAGGTTCATATGCAGAAACTGCAAAGTTTGATTAGTAGAAATTAGATTTATAGGTTTAAAGGAACTTCTAATTTATTTTACCAAAACACAAGGAGTGCATAATTCATACTTTCGATAAGTCAGATTAAGAAGACCACAAACAAGCTTCTTGGATGAAATCTTGGCAATTTGCTTCATGTTGACATGTCCAAGCTTTCAATGCCAAAGATTTGTTTCATCTTGAATGGATATAAGATACTGAGAGCTTTCCGGTTTTATATCCAGGAGGTAAATGTTCCCATGCCTTCATCCAGTGAAAGATTGAGAAAGATCTTTACTTGTTTCCTAACAAATGCCTTATTGGAAGTTAATTTTGAATCCAATGTCACAAAGTTGACTAATGCTGAGTAGATTGTAATTTAGTCCTTCCACCAAAGAAACATTGTTGATAGTTAGGCTTCCAATCTTCACGATTCCACAACCAATGATTCTTTCCTCGTTGTTTCCACTAAAAGAAACTTTTCCACCATTTATTTGAACAAGCTTTATAAAACGGCTAGAATCTTCTGTCATGTGCCTTGAACAGCCACTATCCAAATACCATTTAATCTTTCTTTTGATAGTGACCTGTGTGATCAAGAAAATAACTCAAACATTCTTTGGTACCCATATTTTCTTGGGTTTAGGAGAGTTAGTGCTAAACACTATCTTTGCCCAATCCCTCTTAACATGTCTCTAGACCTTGGGACATTCCCTCTCAAAATGTTTTGAGCTATTACATTTGAACATTTGAGAGCACTTTGGCCAACAAGTTTTACAAAAACCTTTTGAAAATGATTTTTGTAAAATGCCCTTGTAGGTCTTTATTTGATTCTTTCTTTAACTTTGGGAAAATCAAATAAAGGAATAGTTTTTTAGGTCATTCCCAAACCAGATTTGTTAAAATAAGGTCGTTGTATAGAAAGAATTTTCTCTAATTTCTCAGATCTTTTTGAAAATCTTTTTGTGATGTTTGAAATATATTCCTTCAAAAAGACATTTTCTTTAGAAAGAGAATATGAATTTTCTTTCAAATCAACAAAATATTTATTTAGACATTCAAACTTCTCTTTTCAAGAAGATTCATGTTGCTTTAGTTTGGAATTCTCCCTCTTTAGCTCGGAAATCATTTTAAAGATGTTTTGAGACTAAGATAGAGTTCATCTATATACTTTGAGACTTTAATAGGGATTTTTAAATTACTAACCTCAACTTCTTTGTCTGAGTTTGAGTCAAAGTTTGTTTCAAGGTCTGAGTCTGATTCAGATTTGGCCATTAGACATATGTTGGCATATTCTTCATCACTTTCCTCGCATTTAGTATCGCTCTATGTTTTTGCTTTGAGAGCCTTTTTGTATTTCTCAGTTCTTCCTTTCTTTTTCTTCAACAGAGGGCAGTTGGGTCTTATGTGCCCATTTTTTCTTGCATTCAAAGCAAATCACATCTTTGTTGACTTCATCATCCTTAGTTGATTTGTTTTGGAATTTTTGAATGCCTTTCTTCTTCCAGTTGAATTTTTTTCCTTTTTTATTCAACTTTCTGAATTTCCTAATCATGAGTGCTAATTCTTCATCATTCATGTCTTCTTCTAAATCTGTATTATCAGAATCATCGTTAGATTTTAAAGCAATTGACTTCTTACCTTTAGAATCTTCTTCCTCATTGATTTGCTCCACTTCATATGATTGAAGTGTGCCTACTAGTTCATCTACTAAAAAGGCATGATCCTCTAAGTTTCTCTTATTGATGTTTTCACATTATTCCAATCTTTGGAGAGTCTACGCAGCAGTTTATTGACATTCATTGGCCCCGATATTGGTTGTCCTTGATATGCTAATCCATTCACAATTTCAGTGAAGCGTCTGAACATATCAATGATGGATTCTCCAAGCTTCATCTTGAAGGCTTCATACTGTCCGAGTAGAATATTGATTTTTGTTTTCTTTACTTGATCGGTTCCTTCATAGGTAACATGCAATCTGTCCCAAACTTCTTTCACTGTTTCACATGAAGAAATTTGATTATATTCAATAGGAGATAAATCACAGTATAAAGAGTAGATAGTTTAGTATCAAGAACTTGTCTCTTGGTTAATTTTTCTTGTGTCATTTCACCATCGTCTGCAACTTTTTTTTCCTCTTTCTGATATTGATGTAGCTTTTAGTTTGATCTATTTTTCTACCACATCCCATTCCAGGGGATATTTTGATCTTAGGAATGCCATCATCTTGTTTTTCCACGCGTCGTATTCCTTCCCATCAAAATAAGGGGGGTTTGGTGTTGCTTTGGCCTTCAACCAAACCTGGAGCGAAAATACTAGCTATAAACCTTTAACTCAGAAGTAAAAACATTTCAATAAAATGAGCACACAAGCTCTAATACCAATTGAAATGATTAGTACAAACACCCAGAGGGGGTAAATAGGTGTTAAAAGAAATTTTTGTAAGAACGTTTGTAAAACACTTTACTTCTAAAAACATAGTATGAAAGTCAATGAACTTAGGTGATTTTTAAATCTCTAACAATTAAACAAAATTACAAATAAGTAAAGGAGTTTAGGGAAGAGAATGAAAACACAAGATTTATAGTGGTTCGGCTTAGATCAAGCTTACGTTCACTTTTCAGCGCTAACAGCCTACTAGTTGGATTTCACTATGAATCAAAAGAGATTTTACAATCACGCAATCTCGACTTCACAGTGCAAAAGCTCTACTACACTCTTTTGAAGTCTCACAAATGTTTGCTCTCTCTCTTTTGAGTGTAATTTGAGTTCAACAAATGAAATAGCAAAGAATTAAGAAGTTTTAGATTTTGAAATTTTCCTCTCTCGCACGCTCTCTCGAACAACTGGAGAGTCCGCCTTAAATACACATTCATGCCTTCACGACCATTGACACTTTCCAAATGAGTTCTTCTAATCTACCCATTGGACATAATCAATCAAGGAGTTCTCGAGTCATTCTAGAAATGTGAGGAGAGCCCATCAATCATGTTCACCCATATAATCGGGATCTTGGTTTCCATAAGTAGAACCTTCCGAATTTGTTTGTCTTTCAAAAGATTTGATTATCGGAATTGATTCCAATAAAGATAATCAATCACATAAGTTCTATAACCAGCCATAAGGTTATCCATAAGCCGTACGAATCGAATCATAAAGATAATCTCGCATCTTGATAAGTCTTCATTCTTCAATGTCATTCAATCTGGAATATGTTAGTATGAACAAACTTTGATCCTAAAGTCTGTCGATCTTCAGACTTTGACTTTAAAGTCTTGGAGTCTTCAAACTAGACAGTGGAAAGGTTTTGTCAACTTCAAAACAATGAATGAGTTTTGTCTAACACTTTCAACTCAAACAACGTCATTCGGTAAGAAGCCTTAGAAATTGGCTTTGTCCCGTGGGCTAACTCAATCACAAATTCAATCTCTTTTTTTTTTTTTTTTCTTTTTTTTTGCGGCAGACCTGGCAATTCTTTTGGGAATACACCTCAAAATTCTTGAACTACTGCTATGTCCTCACTCTTCAGTTTCTCAACTATCTTATCTATGACAATCGCTCAGTAACCTTGACAATCACAGTCTAACAAACGGGTTGCCTCGAGTGACGAGACTAAAGGGGTCGAGGGCCCTCTTCGATTTTCAATAAATTCAAACTTTTATCCGTCAACGGGTCAAATTGTATCACATCACAACAACAACACATTACAACAAAAAGCTCCTTGAGTCAAACCTTTTTATACATGACAACAAGGTTATACATAAGCAAGCTAGTCAAGTACAATTTTAGTCAAAGATTCTTCTTTCTACTATGTTATTATAACAACGGAAATTCTACAACCTTCACCCAAAATTCTACTGCGTTACTCTGATAAAATCACCTCAAAAACATTCTTCATCTGATTGGTGCATGGTCGGTCCATTCATGTTTCTTTAGCCATCCTAGTGGCGTCCTATCTGCAGTAATGGTACTTTTGCTCTCCTGGACTTACGCAAATAGTTCCTCACTTGATGGCCATGCTGGCCACATCTAAAGCACACTCTTGTTAAACTTGGACACTGGGTTGGTCCATGCTTCCTGCTACAAACTCGGCACATGTCTAGGTGAGTCCTCTGCCTCCCGTCGGGTGATAGCATGCACCCTTTCTTGTACCGGAGGCCTAATCCAAGTACCCCACTGTGCATCTTGTGGCGCATTCTCTATATTTTGTTCCATCGGCAGTGGTGGTAGGCAGCTGTTGTGACTCCATTTGCCTGCGTGAACAATTTCTGGCTAGGTGACCCCGCTGGTCACACACAAAATAAGCACCCACCCTAGTAGGACACGAGGCTGATCCATGATGTCCCCCGCAGGAACGACACACTCTAAAATGGCTCGCTGACTTTCCTATCTCACCCCTATTGTTGGGTGGAACAGGATATCTTCCTCTTGTCATCGATCTCTTACCAACCCAATTCTCATCTCTATTAGAACCAAACTATGACACCAATGTAGAGGCTTGTTCCCCGATCACAATTCCAGCTTGGGCTTCAATAGGTGCAACAGCAATGACGGTTATGGCATTGGCGACAGCAGTGACAATAGCAACAATGGTGGCTTGATTCTGTGCTTGTTGACCTAAAATGCCTCCCAAAGTCTCTAGTGCATGAATGATCCCGTCGAACCTAGGATCGCTTGGTGCTACTACACGCTCAGTACTGGCTTGCGGCAGTAGTCTTACACTTGCGCTGGCCTGAGCCTGCACTTTGCCTCGGTATCGATCCTTGTTGGCATCCTACCCCAAGTTACAGGTCCTATTGACCTCCTCCAATGAGTTCTTCACTCATGGTCACTCATCACGCTGATTCTTTATGGAAACCTACTTTCCAATTCCAAAACCATATTAGAATTTGAGTAACCCCACAAACAAGCTACCAATCAACTATCACTCATATGCATCAACAATTTAAAAGTGGTTTTTCCTACTAACTATCCCATGATTCATTGCACGTTATCACTCCAAACACTAACCCGCTATGATACCACTTAAACAAGGATGTCACACCCTGACCCTCGAGCGCGCGCACATCTCACTTTGGTCGATTTAAATTTGACTTCCCAGGACTAGTCGCCGACCCTTTCATTTTTAATGCACACGCGGAAGCGAATAATAACCCCTGACAACAAACAATATGGGATAGGAAAGTAGAGCAACATTTCACAATTATCCATGCATTCCAATTGTTAATTTTTCCCTTTAAGGGTACCACCTACTCATAAGTTCGGTGTCTACTGGCACAATCAAGTATCGTCTCACCACCATTGAGCACGATCATGTCTATATCATAATAGACGGCTTCCCCAAAGGAGTGTAGGTCCAGAATTTACTACGACTCGAGTCACCTACTCATAAGTTCAGTGTCTTTTGGCGTAGCCAAGCGTTGTCTCACCTCCATTGAGCACGGCGACGTCCATATCTTAATAGATGGCTTCCTCGAAGAGGCGTAGGTCCAAAATCTAATGCAACCCGCGATCCAAAGAATGGATATCCCATATAGGGTAATGTTCTGCTTAAAAGTTTGAGACGGGTTCTCATTAACCAACACACGACCAATCAATCTCGGCCTAGGACATTGTGCAATGCACTCAAATATTTCCATTAAAATAGTGATCCTAGCCTATTTTCTTCATATTAGAAATATCCGATGAAAATAGTTGTGTGTGGGTACACAATTAGTTCGAACCCAAAAAATTCATATCCTTCAATTTTAAAAATCCCATTGTTTTATGTAATATGTAAAATCATTTTCAGTGTTTAAACCCGACACCCGAGATTTTCTGAATAAATATTGAAATTCACGATTTTTGGAATAAATTACCAAAAATCCAATCAGCACTCAATTTGCACAAATTAACATCAAATTGCATAAACCAACCACACCATTGCAATCAGCACAAAATTCTAATCATCGGCTATCCCGGTTTAATTTCCGGAAAATATTTAATAATTAAATATTTATCAAAATCAATTAAATAATTCAATTAAATGCCAAAATAGCTAACCTAGACCGAAATTGCAAAATTAAATACCGAGACAAGCCCGGAAAATTCCCGAAGCAATCTAGATAATCAATACAACCTATCTAGGCCCTAATTAACTTAATTTAACAATCTAACATGCAAGATTGGATATTTAAATAACTAATTTAATCTAACTAACCACCTCAACCTTGATTAACTTAATATAATCACCCTCTAAGCATAATTAACTTACTAATTGAGGCTTAGTGAGTTAACTCACTTGATTTGCGATCCGCTAAGACCAAAACGACAGGGACGCGATGGGGATCAATAAGTTCCAAAACGGTGATGCCAACGGGGCACAAATCGGGCTGAAAATTGGCCCGAGGAAGCCCACGTTTTTGCTGAACTTGGCCGAGCTTCATTGCTACTGGACTTGCGGCTCCGAGCGGCTGATTCGATGGGATTGCGAGCACGAAACTAGGGCTGCTTTGATCCCGTGGACAGCAGCTACTTCAACTTCGGTGGGACACGTGGCTTGGATGGCAGCTGCAAGAAGCAGCTTCAATTGTGGCAACAGGAGGTGGCAAGTGGCGCATGAAGGGAGCTGCTTGGTCAACTAAGGTGGAGAAGATTGCTAGAGTTGACCAACGTGGGGACAGCAGAGAGAGAGAGGGAAGGTCGGTGGGATTCGGCCACTGGTGGGCAGAGAAACGTGGCTGAAAAATTCAGAGGAAGGAGCTGCAAAGGCGTAAAGGTGAAATCGAAATGGAGAAGCAGTGAAGGAGGGGGGGGTCGGCATACGCAGGAAGCTTTAGAGAAAAAGGGGGCAAAAAGTCAAGGAACTAATCTCATTTGATTAATGCTTTGTCCCCCTAAAACCCCTCAACTTATCCTACATGTCTCCAATTACTTTCTTATAGATAAATTCCACAAATTATCCAAATTGATGCAAAAATTGCACCCCCTCAAGCCTAGCTCCGAATTTACTCATTCTTGGACTTCAATTTCTTTGAAAAATTCCCAAATTTGATGTCCAATTTTGATGAAGAAAAAACCCACATAATTTCTACAATTTCCTTTCACCAAGTAGCTCAATTTGCAAGTCAAAAATCCCTTCAATTCAGCCAATCTGAATTTCTGTTCGTTTTCCGAAACGTCCGAATCAATTTTCCGTAAAAATTTTGGAATCGCCGAAAATTCTTCAAAGGATGAGTAGACGTTCCTAAAATAAATCGTGACATGATAGAAATTTCAATTTCTAAAATCGAGTTCAAATTCGCGATTAATTTCAATCTGACGCAATTTTAGCATGACCTAACCTACCGGGTAGTTTTTAGGAAATTTTAGTGCAATTGACTCGTGGTCGATTATTTTCGAGCCACAACGTACATCTTTGAGACATTAGCAACTCTCGGTTTCGTGAAAATCTGGAGGTTTCAATTACGGACGCAAGGTACCCAAAACGATAAAAAATCGGTCTAGTGCCTATCGATGAGAATTTTGCAATCTGGTGGAGTCATCCACACTCTAATCACCTATCTCAATCGAATCGACTTATCTCCGCCTCTTATAGATTTTCGATGGTATCATAATGACCCTTGCAAATAATCACGGTCGAGTAGTCGATTCCAGATTGAATTCTCAAGTCTATTGCGTTAAAATTCCTTAATGATTTCCCCAGATAGTCTAGTTATCTCATAAGTGATCGGTTTAAAGAATAACACTATAGGCGCATCAACGAAAGGCCCAATTTATTCAATTGAAAACAAAATTGAAATTTTAGGATGTCACAAGTGAGGCCGCCTTGGCCTAGGCAGGGTCAGGCTTGCCCTTGCTCCATTGTGCCTCACTTGTGGTGGGTGATGCCAACTCGGCGGCCATGGTCGGTGATGGCTACCGGCGAAAAGAAGAAGAAAGTGAAAAAAGAAAAAAACATAAAAAAATAAAAAATGTATAAAAAATTTCAAATAATGTGAAATTATTTTTAAAAATTGTCCACGTCAGTGCTGACCATGTCATGTGGCACCGCTAGTGCCCATGTCAGCGAATTCTGACCAAAATGTCAGATAGATTCAATTGGTAAGAAGTGAAAATGTGTAGACTAAATTAACAAAATTGAAAGGTTTAGAATCGAATTGGCAAAAGTGCAATAAGTTTAGGATTTTTAGACAATTTTCCCGATTTCAGGAGGAAATACCGTCTAGGGTAGGAAGGGATGTCTCCATAGGTGTAGACCATTAGAGAAGGTTCATAAATTTTACTAGGACCATCTTAAACCAAAAAGCTATATTTATTAAAAATAGTTTACAAAATTGTTTTAATAGGATATATGTCAGATTGTGAGTAATCATCTAAATAATTGGTTATATTCAAAAATTAATAATAGCCCAACTTATCATTTAATAAATTAGTTATATAAATTAGACATAATGAGCTTGATATTTTGCTAAAGCAAAAACTCATAACATATTTTTAACGGTTTAGAATTTGGCTTGTGTATAAGAATTAGACATATAGAACCAGCCCAGTCCCCCATACATATCATCTATCATGCCTTGATCCTTCGAGCATGTGCCCATCCCTACACAGTCGATTAAATAGCGACGTCCCAAAACTGAGTCGCCGACTCATTTATTTTAATGCACATGTGGAAGCAAATAATAAATCCCCAAACAACAACAAGATGTGATAGAAAAGTAGGGCCACAAATTTTTCAAACCACAACACACTTATATATATAACTATGTCATATACAATACTAGCCGATGTATACACGGTCCGCAAAAGGGGGGGGGGGGGTTTAGGGTACTACAGATCATCTTCCTCATTTGAGCCTTCAACTGACTACTCCGAAGTCTTTGGATCCGAAAGAACTAGGTCTACCACCGAAACACTAGGAGGATCTGATGTGCCTTTTCCAAAAGCAACCTCCAGCACATATACTGGTATCTTAAATTCCAGTATGAGACATTCTCTCTATCCATTCCGCTCACGACGGTACCATGATCTGTATCGATGTGGTACCTTATGGGGTAAACCCACATCGACCTAGACCATAGACTTCACAAGTTCATAAACCCATCCCCTTGGGTTCCCATGAAGCGGAATATAAACTACCTGCTCTGTGACCTTCTTCAGCTAACCAAAATGCTTGGGAGGAGCTGCCATCTAGAGACTTGAAAATGTTATCCCACAACGGGGTGAGACAACGTCTCAGCAAGTTCACCCCCAAACTCCGATTAGGAAGGAAATACGCCCAAAGGCTACCTATGCATGTATAAGATAGGAATTACATTTGCCTCAGTTCCCTCTTGCATGTCAGTACAATTCATATCACAGATGCATATAGCGAATACACACATCACTTGGAACGTCTCACACAATCTCAACCAAACACGCGTCCCAACTTTTAATCACGGTCCAAAGGGCATGGCTTGTTTGATGCTCGGTGGTCTTTTGGCGTAGCCAAGCGTTGTATTTTAATCACAATCCAATGGGCACGGCCTACTAGAAGTTTAGCGGTTAATCACGGCCCCATGGGCATGGCTTACTAGAAGTTTGGCGGTTTTCTTGACCCATCCCATATCGTCACACACAACATATGTCACCTCATCTTTCAATAGTTATCTTACTACGACTATAAACCATTACACGATTATTCACCCATGACCAAGGACATTGTGCTTCACATTTAAATTTCTCAATTAAAATAATGTCTTGGCATATTTTCTTTGTGTTAAAAATACCCGATAAAAATAATCGTGTGTGGGTACACGTCGGCCTAAGCCAAAAATATAATATCTTTATTTTATAAAATCCCACTAATTATATAGTCTATCAAAACATTTTTAACGTTGTAAACTGACACCCGGTAATTTTCTAATTAAATACTAAAATTAATAAATTTTGGGATAAATACCTTAAAATTACAATTCACACTCAAATTGCACAAACCAACACTCAATTAAATAAACCAATCACACCATTGCAATCGGTACGAAATTCTGATCATCGGCTATCCCGATTTAATTTCTGGAAAATAATAAATAATTAAATAATTACCAAAATTAATTAAATAATTACCAATAAATATAAAATAATAGCAACTTAGGCCATAAAAGCTTAATTAAAAGCCGAGACGGGCCCGGAAAATTTTTGAACATATCTAAATAAATAATATGACCTATCTAGTTGCTAATTATGCTATTCTAACCACCTAACATACAATAATGATTAATTAAATTGCTAATCCATTCTAACTAACCACATAATCCAAGCTTAATATAAACTAATCAATCCTTAAGCATAATTAACTCCCTAAACAAAGATTAGTGAGTCAACTCACTGAATTAGCGATTTGACGGGACCACGGCGATGCTGAGGCGGAGATGAGCGATAAACTCCAAAGTAAGAGCACATTTCGAGGTCCAGAAGGGCTCGGAAACAGGCCAAGTAGTGCTTTGCAAACCTAGGGGCTTTGGTTTTGTTGCTAGGTCGAAGGAGGAGGCTGAGCGGCTGGTTGGGGCCAAAACAGCAAGATAAGGCTAGGTGGAGCTGTTGCAAGTCCAAGCGGGCAATGGCAGAGCTCCATGGTGGCGAAGGCAAGCTGGCAGGCTTTAGCTTAGCTTGGCGTGACCTGAGGAGCCTCGAACTGGGTGGCATGGTGGCTAAACGGGCTGTAGAACACAGTGGGGGTGTTGACTCGCGTGGAGGCACAACGGCGAGTGAACGACTCCAGCTGCTTCGCGAGCGGTCGACAATGAGGGGGAGGGGTGTGATGGCCAGTTCTCTATAATTTTTGGAGTTCTTCTGGTCTGCAATGGAGGGGGTCAACGATAAGGGAAGGAGGAAGGGGACCGGCTGCCTTTGGAGGGTCCCTCCAAGCTCATCTTCTATCCTTTTGTCCCCTAGAAGAGGTCCCACCATGGCTGCCAGCTTCCTCAGCAATCTTCAAGCCTCAAAGCTTCCTCTAGAAGCCTTAGAAGTGGTCCAAAAGGTTGAGGCATGGGGGCTACGAATTTGGACTTGATTTCTCCCAATTCCTCTTCAATCCTCACTTGAATCAATTCAATTTGGTCCCTAAAAATTCCACCATTGTGTCCATGATCAAATTGGTATTTTTCCTCACCCATAGAACCAATTTGCATCCCAAAAACGTGATAAAAAATGGTCCTCCGAATTTTTGACAAAAACGCTCTATATTGACTTTTCGCCAAAAATCTTGATTTGCAGAAAAATCTTCGGAGGATGAGTCGACGTTCCTAAAATGACTTGTGACATAACAAAACTTTTAATTTCTGAAATATGATTTAAATTCGCAGTTAATTTTAATTTAGCGCGATTTTAGCGTGACCTAGACTATCGGATAGCTTTCAGAAATTTTTTTTTGCAAATGACCCGTGGTCAATTTTCTTCGAGCCACAATGAACCTCTTCGACACATTGGCGACTCTCAATGATCATGAAAATCCTAAGGTTTCAAATACGGACATAGGGTACTAAAACGACAGAAAAATCAGTCTAGTACTAATCGACGAGAATTTTGCAATTTGGTGGAATCACCCACGTTTAGCCATACATCTCTGTCCAACCGACCTATCTCTAATCTATAATCGATTTTTAACTATACCATAATGATCTCTACAGATGAGCATGGTAGAGTAGTCGATTCTAATCTAATTCTCAAGTCTATTGCATTAAAATCCCTTAATGACTTCCCGAGATAATCTAGTTATCTCAGGAGTGATCAGCTAAGAAAATAGCACTATAGGCGCGTTGATGAAAGGCCCGATTAATTTAATTGAAAGCAGAACTGAAAATTTCAGGATGTCACATCATCACTTAAAAAGAAAACCTTAAAATAGAAAAAATAAATCCAGAAAAAGAAGGCGTGCCTGTACATGGGGGAAGCTCGCCTTGAATTGATTATCACTAGACCGATCGATATTCTAGGCTAGTCAACTACGTGTAACATGAAATCTGGGTTGACCTTCTAGAAGTTTAGGAGGATCACTTACTGCTTTATGAAATCAATCTTTAGAATATGAAATCCCCACTTGATGTTTTGCTATCTAATTGATTGGGTAAATTTTGGTTCAAAGGTTAAGGAAAGAAGACATGTATGAATAAATGCAATTTGACTAAATTCTTGCCGCTAATTATCGAACAAGAAGAGAATAAAACAGTGGGTACACCGCCCAGTACAATGGGACCATCTTCTTGGCCCTATTTCTCCAAGAGTCCCCGGGGCTTTTCGGCTTCAAGTTGCCCGAAAGCTTGCTGTGATCACCACCTAGTATGGTCCTTCCGCGGGTGATTTTTAATGTTTGAATACTTAAAAAATTTTGTCAAGTGGGTTCTAGGAAATTCAGAAATGGATAGCTTATTAAATTAATGGGTACTATGAGAAGATAACTGTATTTGGTATAAATTGATTCATAATAATCTTGTGCTTGAAAAAGTTATGTACTGACACTCGAACACAACATGTCCACAACATGAGCCGACTTGATTCATTGTCTTCCTTTCAAAGTCTTTTTTTTAAAATGTATTGTTGTAGTTATGTAGATGAGCTAACTCTACTAGAAGAAACCAATAGCTGATGGGCAAAACTATACAAAAATAAAAAGAAAAAAAAACAATAAGAAGTCAAAATCGATTTAAAACTCTCATTATAGGTGGCTTGTAGATTAGTGACCGTTGTTGGTGAGGGTTTTGCGAAACCTTGTTGCCAAGAATTGTTGTGGAAGGATAACAATTAGGCACTCATCTAGCCAACTCCATAACAAGATATTGATGGCGCTAATGTAATTTAAATACTGTGACAACTAATGAAAAAGTTGCATCAATAAATGAAAGTACTAAAAAGACACAATTGCAACCAATTTATTCCTGATTTTGTTAGAGAAAGTGCATTCACAAGGTGTATAGATAATCTTTGTCTCGAGCTATAAATACCATCAAAGAATACAAACACTTTTGGTATTTTTTGTTTTTCCTGGTTGAAGGGATTGCTTTAATTTCTTCAACTAACAATTTTCAAACAATAAAGAACGCTTTTGAACAAAGGATCGCTCAAAAGGGCTGAGATGGGCTATAAGCAACCAATTACAAGGGAGGGCTTCAAGTTTGCAAATTGATTGGCCTCACAAAAACAATGGATAACTGGGATTTCATGGAGATGGGCCGGATGAAATTGGCATTTTGCAATAAGGGCCCGCAAATCCCACCAAGGTTGATCAGTGCCCAAGAGAAAGCCTATCGAATATTGAGCACTTGCAGCCTAAAGGTATAGTTTTAACAACACCAAAGCCCAACTAATAGGTCAAGAAATGTATAGTCTGGTGGGCATTATTTAGTCTAGACAAGAGAAGTAGTATTCATGCTAATGGATGCACAAAAATTTATAAATGTGCAAAATTACAGAGGATCGATGTATGATTTAGCTTCAAATGGTAAAAACAACTTGGAAGAATCTTAATGACTATGATGAATAACAATAAGTTCTTTTAAATGCACACGATCCCTTTAAGCAATCAATAGTTTATTCTCCAAATACATTGACTTTTTATGATGGATCATAAAAAATCACGGTGGAAGGCCAGGTGTGATCATCCATGAAGAATAATTTTCACTTACACGACCATTCACCGAGGGTACAATGCAGTAACCGACATATCATTGGTTGATGAAGGCATGGTCCTATTAGTAGATTGATTCAATCCAAGCTCTTTCATTGGGATGCTTAGTCCCCCCGATCTACTTCAGATGAAGAAGGCTGAATGTCGAGGCAATGGCGAGTTAAAGTGATTGCTACTGAGCCTGAGAACTACGGTTGCCATGGTGGGTCTAATAGCTGGATCTTCCTGAATGCATAGTAGGCCAATATGCAAGCAACGAAGGACTTCATCTCTTGAATAAGAATCCACGATAGCCGAGTCCAACACTTTCAAGGCCGTGCCATCCCTCCATTTATTCCATACCTACAACAATAATTCCTGAAAATCTTCACAAAATTGTGGCATTAATTCAATGAATCATCATGCAAGACATTTGAATCTAGCAAATATCCATATATGACTATGGAAAAGCACCATAAGTGTTTCTTTAGGCTAAATGACTAAGTTTTTACAAAGGAATTTCAATTTCACTTGACCAAATTTACAAAGAGTGCAGTGTGAATATTTGCTTTTATAGCATAGCGAAACTTACATAACTAGCAAGATATTCTCCCCCATCCAATTGGTGGTAGAAGTTATTCTTCTTGCCGCAAATGATCTCTATAAGCAGTATGCCAAAACTATAAACATCAGATTTCACCGAGAACTTTCCATGCATTGCATATTCTGGAGACATGTAACCACTGTAAAACCGAACATTAGCCACATGTATATTGCATAATTATAGGCAAATCAATGAGTATCCTTAAATGGATAAAATGAGCATGTCTAGCATCCAATGACAAAGTCATCTACTCAAGACCTAAGACTTACAAGGTCCCCACGATTTTATTTGTGCTAGCTTGAGTTTGATCAACTCCAAAAATCCTTGCCATGCCAAAATCTGAAATCTTTGGGTTCATTTCACTGTCTAACAAGGCATTGCTACATTTTAGGTCACGGTGGATGATCCGAAGACGAGAATCTTCGTGTAGATAGAGCATTCCTCGAGCGATCCCAGATACTATTTTATATCGTAATGACCAATTCAATTGACTGCTTTTTTGGGGATCTGCATTGTTGCACCAAAACTCATTATGTGCTAGCATGTGGCACCTATTCAAAAACTCAAGGTGAATATATTGGCTCTCATCGATCAAAGGTAGCTTAAATTAAAAACTATAATAAGTTGAAAGAATAGAAAACCTCTTAATTTCAAGTTTTCCACAACTAGTGAAAGCTGGAACATTTGATTTGAAGCAAATGTACATAAGAAGGTAAAATTGCAACATACCAAATAAGAAGTAATCAAGGCTTCTATTTGGCACAAACTCGTAGGTGAGTAGTTTTTCATCTCCCACCAAGCAAAATCCGAGCAGTCGTACAAGGTTTCTATGTTGAAGCTTCGCAACTAATAGAACTTCGTTTTTGAATTCTTCATCACCTTAAGTGTGTTGAATTTCGAGATAGCCTCTTCACTGCAATTTGTTGTCCATCCGGAAGTCTACCCTAAAGTGTGTTGAATTTACCGTGTAATTCCTTATCACAACTTTTTAAAAACTAAACTAAAAAAGCATTACATTTTTTTTTTTTTTTTGGCACCATTATCTTCAATTCAAATGTAAAGCATTCTTCATTGTTTCTAACTTATATGTCATATGTACCTTGAAAACTTCACCAAATCCACCTTCACCCAACTTGTTTTCGGGAGAGAAATCATTTGTTGCTGCTTGTATTGTAGCCAAGTCAAATTGCAAGGACTCCACGGTGGTAAGTTCATTTGCACTTAAATTAAGAAAAAACGCAATTTGATTATCAAATTGTATCGAGATTGGCTCCTAGTGGCATTTATATGGTTGTCGGTGCTTGGGAACATTATCACGATGAAGAGCATTGGATTAGGCTGGCATGGTTGTCCCCTTACCCTAGTGAAATCTTTCCCCTCTTGATTGGTCATGAAGAAAAAATTATAATATCATCAATAATATCGGTAATAAAGTAATGAAATGAATCTTGTATCACAATCACTTCTTCATGCTGAAGGTACTGCTAGGTCTGTTAATTGTGGTGTAGATGCTACTTAAACTTGGAGAGACTTGCAAAACGTTAGGAGCATTTTGAGGCCCCGTTTTATGGTTGGTCATGTCGAATCTATATCCCTCTAGAATGACTCATGGCATCCGAATGGGATCTTGCTGGATGTATTCCCAAGGAGAGTACTTGACCATTCTGCTACTTTGAACTGCAAAAGCAGCTGATATGATTTATGCTCTAAATGGAAAAGGCCTAGTGCGAGGTCTAAAGACAAGGTATCATTCCATGCAGCTGTTTGTGGTGTAATTTTTTCGAAGGCTTCTTTGGATGACCAAGATTCTTGCACTGTTGCTTCTCGTGACAATCTTACCTCCGCTTCAGCTTTGGAGATTGTGAGGAAAAGAGCTACAAGAGTTGAATGGTATCGGCCGGTTTGATTTTCATCTAATTTGCTGAGGTTTGGATTCATATTTTGGTTTGCGGGACAAGATAAGCTGCCTATATTTCAAGAAATTGAGAGATAGTCTTCTAAACAAGGCCGAACTCTCTGCTTTCTGTGTCATGAAAGCACTGAGATTGTTTGATTTGTCTTGATGCAGCAGGCTATAAAAAGGAGAGATTTTCATTGGTGTTTGGGAAAATTTTTGTAGAATTGCTGCATCTATTTATCTTGAAAGCCGGAAATGAGATGTTACATTTCCAGACTTATTGACAGCATTATGATTGCTTGTGGAATCAAGTGTAGTTTTGAAGGTTGAAAGAGCAAGAAGAATCTGATCTTTGTCCTTGATCTTTTCCATTATATGTGCTACATTTATATCAAATGGACTCTTAATTCATCTAATTAACATATATGATTCCTTACGAAAAATAAAGAAATTTCATAATATGGTCATTTGAAGTAGATAGCCTACGAAAAATAAAGGCATATAGTTGATTTACCGTATTTTCCTTTGACGACTTCATGTGTCTTCTTTCCATTTCTTCGAAGCAAACAACATATGAGAAAGACAAGGACAATAACACCTCCAATAGGAACGGTAATGGCGATGGTTATCATGGTAGATTTGTTGTTTTTTCCTGCACAATTTCCATTTTGTATATGCGACAACTGCTAAAATAATCTAAAAACAATTTAGATGAAAGCGTGTATGATATATAAACATTCTAACACTGCTTCACTAGGTAGGAATATGGCCTAAGACTGACGCGTGAAGATTGGCAATTAGAAACGCAAGAAGGGGCTTGAGAAATCTAAATAGAGAGGCTTAAACGAGAAAGTCTGAACTTCAATTGCAATTCTAGCATTTATCAGTTTCAGTTTTTGGTAATTTGAGGGAGACGAATAAAAGAAGAATATTAAGAAGCAAAAAAATTTCTTGATTAACAACCCACGTTTGATCACCTACTAACTCCGGCAATAGGGAATTATTGCCGCTGCTGCAGCACACGAGCACTTGGGTCTAAATCCCTCTAAAAAACCCTATTCACATTAACCTTATGAATATATCAACCACCGCCACAAGAAGTCCAATTTTGGTCTTCTTTATGAACCCACACACCAAGTTAGAGGGAAAATTACCCAATTAGTCCTAATTCTATTGTACGGATACTAATTTAGTTTTAAAATTCTAAAATTTAACCTATTTAATCCTAAACTTTGATGAGAAATTCAAATGTAATCCTTCCGATCAATTTTTGCAAGAAAATCAAATGACATAGCAGTCCATTCATTGCTAGTCATCTTATGTGACACACTACCATGGCAAGGATTTCTGGCATAAAGCGGCCGGAAGGATTACATTAAAATCTTACGCAAAGGTTTGACATCCATACAGTAGGTTTAAGGGTAATTGGACCACAAATTGCCTTGTTGTTGTAGGCATAGCTTTCAGACCTATTTTTAAGGATTAGCAGTGATTACCACGAGCAGTGTGACCCTAAGGATGGTTGATATGGATTCTAACCCTAGATTGATTTAGATGTCGATCTACTTCTCTTATTATTAAAAACATATTTGTGTTTATATCAGTTCATGAACCGTGGTGACTGAATGAGGAGAATTAATGAACATCGGCTAATGATTCATTACCCTTGGCCTAAACTCACTTTATTATTAATTTAAAGATCTCACATGACCGCTTGTGAGCAATGATTGCTATAACTTTTGATTCAATGAACTCACCATGATAGCTGACTATTAGCCATGTCCATGCGCCAAAGATTGAGACATGGACCCTAGCTTCTTTTGCTGAAAATATGGAATTATTTCGCACCTTCTTTTTGGCAAAACTGTATTTATCCAACGCGCTTACCCAAAAATTAATTAGATGGTCTATGGAGCATATAGATTAAACTTATTTGAACAATCAATCGTACTAATCTCATGTGAAACTCGTATAATTAATAATTAGATGATCTTAGTCCACCTGGATTAAAAGAGGACAAAAAACAAAAAGCCACGTGCCTAATGCCTGAACAAGAGCCAACGTACCTGGAGGCGGAGGCGGCGGAGAGGGAGGCGGAGGCAGTGGCGGCGACGGCGGCGGCGGAGGTGGAAGTGGCTCGGTAACTGGGTCAAGGAACGGATAGATCTCGTAACGGAACTGGCAACTTGGCACCAGGGCCCTCATTCCCGCCTTCCCGAGACAACACTGCGTCAAGTTCCCGACGATTTTCTCTTGGCAGTCGATGCATTGCTCCTTTGTCAAATCTGGTGTGCACTGCGCCATCACGTAAATCATGTCAGACCCCACAGACATGTTCCTTGTAGCAAACTTCCTCAGTGAGCCACCGCCGGCTGCCTCGTCCTGCAGACCATTTATCTGTGTCCCCACCGTGAACGTGACCTGGTTTGAGACGCTGTCCTCGTTGTACAAAAGGTAGTTGGGTTCAGTCTTAACTGTGCTGACGATCGAGGCGTCAGAGTATCGGACGGTGCAGTTATCGCTGTAAAGGACCGCCGCCTTCTGGAGGGGGCAAAGGCGGCGTATGTTAGAGGCCGAGGCTTCAAGGCAGGTGCGGCAGTTCTCGGCAGTGATGTCGCCACGGCAGGAGCCGATGACCTAGAGGGTTTGGGAGGTGCCAGAGACGGCAGAGGAGGCATTGAAGAAGCCGTAGGTGAGGGACAAGGAGTCTGTGGTAGAGATGGAGGAGAGGAGGTTGGTGAGGGTGGTTTGGTAGGCGCTGTCGGCCGTGAAGTTGGTCGAACCACAAAAGGGCTTTGGGAAATATTGGGCGTTTATGGTGGAAGTAAACAGGAGAAGAAGCAAGAGAGGGAGATTTGGAGGATCCATTCTTCTTAGTGTTTTTTTTTTTCTTTTGGGCGTTTCGGGTGTTGCTTCCGTCGAAACATCTACTTTGTCCACGTCTTCTATCTCGGGGTTGGGGTTCTTCATTGAATCATTTTCTGTTTCTGTTTCTTTGCCTGATTGACCGAACGCACGTCGAGAAAATACCAGGTAGTACCGCACCATTCAGCGGGCGACACGTGGCGCCTCGTGGCACTTGTGGGCCCCCGGACGAATCCGCCACCCTTCTCCACAACAACGACAAAAAAAGGCTCATTTTCCCCAGCACGCGACTTTTTGTCACGGTAAAACACTGTTCAGATATTGGGAAATAGGAAGGAAAAGAAAATGGAAATCGGGAGCTAGGCTCACCTTAGATCACACGACAGTACGGAATCTCGCTATGGCTGCGACCGGTTCTGGCCGCCCCGCCAAGATACGGCCGGTCGTCGGTGCATGCCCGATTTCATTTTCTCTATCCTCTTTATAAGTGCGATTCATCACCGCCTTCTTTTCTCTTTTTTTTTTTTGTTATGCATTCTCGTTCCGGATGATATGAAAAGTCATCTTTTTTTGTCCTTATTTATTTATTTTGCTTTTGTTTGGGGCTGGAGGAGAACATGTACATAGATATGTAAATACAGATATATGTCCGTTCCAACTTTAAGTGAGAAGCCGACAACGATGCCGTAGGTTGCTGTTTGGGGGTGGCGAAATCATAGGCTCCGCCGTTGATCCTAAGTTGAGAGTCCTCGTTAAATAGAGCATTCCTCGAGCAATTCCAAACACTATTTTGTAACGTCTTGACCAATCTAATTGCCCGCTCTTTTTAGGATCTGCATGTACACACATTCGAAACGCAGGGTAATTTCAATTAATAAATCCTCTTGAATACATTTTGTGCGAGGAACTAACTTTAGGTTCTAAAAGCTAGTGAAACATTCACCATAATTTGAGGCTAACCACATAGTGGCCTAACATGGAAAGCAATAGCTTAGGGATATATTCAATGCAACATACCAAATAAAAAGTAGTCGAGACTTTTGTTCGGCACAAACTCATATACAAGCAGTTTTTCTTCACCCTCCAAGCAAAACCCGAGAAGCCGAATGAGGTTTCGATGTTGAAGCTTCACTACTAATATCACTTCATTCTTGAATTCTTCAGCACCTTGTCCTAAGCTTCGAGATAGTCTCTTCACCGCTATTTGTTGTCCATTGAGAAGCTTACCCTGAAAGGTTAGCATGATGTTTAAGTACACATGAATTGCTTCTGATCACAACTTTTTAAAGTTATGAAATTGAAGATCAATTTTTAAACCATTTTTTATCTATACCATACATGAAAAGCTTCACCGAATCTGCCCTTACCCAACTTGTTTTCATGCGAGAAATTGTTTGTGGCGGCTTGTATTGTTGGAAGATCTTAGAATCGATTCTGTACATAATTGATTCTAGTAAATATTAGTAAATAGGAAACTCCGATACATGTATATTACTTTTCCTATTTTACTTTTTCCTTCTTGCACTATTTATGTACAATGTAATAGCACAATTGAATACAAGTCAGACAATACAATTTCCCCAAAGTTCCTGTTACCTTTCTGTCATGGTATTAGAGCATCGTTTCCTGCCCTAGCTTCCGCAACCTTTCTTGAATTGCCATTGCTTCCTTCTGATCTGTAACTAAGGATCCCTTCCTGCAAAACAGATTAGCAAAGCAATTAGGAATTCATCCTTGGTGCCATGACAATAGATAAAGAGGTTATGAATCCCTTAGTAGAATCTTCATCAGCTCAGGATCAGACGATCATACCTTCCCATTCAGATGGATCGACTGGAGAAGAGCAGGTAACCAATGTTGCCTGCGCACCTTTTGCTCCCGCTTGCAGATTCCAGGGCCAACTTACTGGCCTCCACCCCCGTGGTACGCCACACCATGGCCCCAATATCCATATGGGGCCAACCCGACTGGTGAGTCGGGACAGGCAACTGCGGGTCACAGACCCAGGTTTACACCAGGACAGGGGATCGAACCCTACCCGGTTTCCCCTTACCTGTTTCCGTTCAACGGAGGACGGCCGGAGCTCGGAGATCCGCTTTACACTTCACCAGCGGACGGGCCAGAGCTGCGGCTGGTTACCCAACAACTTACTGGAACGACGAATTATCACGCATGGGCCCGTGATCTTCGACGTGCCCTTGTTACCAAAACCAAGGATGGTTTTATTGATGGAACAATACCTTACCCGACGGACGAACGACTGCAGAGGCACTGGAATCGCTGCAATCAACTTGTGCACTCCTGGATCGGGAATTGCTTGGCACCTGATGTTGCCGCCGGTCTTCCTCCGACCGAAGATTCGAAAAAATACTGGGATAATCTACAATAAATGTATGGAAAATCAGATAGGGCTAGGGTTTTCTCGTTGACACAAACCCTAACCGAGCTAAAAACAAAAACCTTTCGGTTACCGCCCGTTTCAACCGATTATCAACCCTGTGGAACGAGATTGAAGCGGCCGAGGAGAAACTGGAAGGGCCAGAAGCCACCCTTCATCAATACCATGTGATGAAGGAAAAGGAGAAAGCTACTCGGTTCCTACTCACCTTGAACGAAACTTACACCGGCTTTCGATCGCAGATTCTTGCGATGGATCCTCAACCACCGCTCGGCCAAATCTTCCAGTTGGCCGTGTAGGAGGAAAACCAGAGGGCTGCCGCGAACGAACATGCTCGGATTGGTGATGGAACAGGCTTCTCAACGTTCCCCTCGGGCTTCGTTGCGACGGAGACCGTCACCGGAACAGGAGGGAGCCTCGGAGCCGCAACACAACCAAGAGAGAGGGCTTTCACGGCTGCGACGTCGAGAAAGAATGAAGACTACCCTAGGTCTTCGCGGATGGACGGCCTGGATAGAAGAGCTGGATCGGACGGTTCAGATCAGTTCTTTGCGGTGAACGGTTGGGATCGACGCGCGCAATCTGACGGCTACAATTTGATGATCTATCCGGCTGGATCGGACATCCAGTATTTCGCCACGTCAGCGCCGGTCTGCAAAGCATCCAACGGCACTCGTTTTGCCACATCAACAGGCAAGGTCAGTGGGCAAAATTCAAAAATTAAAAATAAATATTGTGAATATTGCAAACGACCGCACCATACTGTTGATACATGTTGGAAACTTCATGGGAAACCCAATAATAAAAAGGAAAATGAGTCTTCAGTCTATCAGGTCACTGCACAGAAGGGTGGTGGAGCATCTCAGCAAACTATCACTCAACAACAGTATGAAAATATCATCCAAGCATTGGGCCAACTTAAGACTGGGGACACTAATGCAGGATTCTCAGGTACCTTTTTTCATGAAAGGAATTCATTATCTATTGATGCATGGATTATCGATTCAGGCGCTAGTGACCACATAGTTTGTAATGAGTGCTTATTTTCCCATGTCCATGAAAACACACAATCTCCTGTTACGGTACATCTTCCAAATGGAAACACTACATATGTTACCAAAATCGGTACCGTACATCTTGGTCATAACTTTGTTCTTAAAAATGTCCTATACATTCCAAATTTTGAGTTTAATCTTCTTTCAGTTGCCAAGGTATGTATGGACAATTCTTGTAAAGCCATATTCAATTCCAAAAATTGTGTCTTTCAGGACCTTTCGACTGGCAGAGTGATGGGCTTGGGTAATGAGGCACAAGGACTTTATTTTTGGGTCAATTCTCCAGGAGATTTAGCATTATTGAATAAAAGCATTTATTGTAATGCGATCAGCTATAATAAAAATCTCCTTTTGCATCAACGATTGGGTCATAGTGCTAAATTTCCTCATCCAAAATGCCCTATATGTCCTTTAGCTAAACAAACTCGAGCATCATTCCCAGTTAGTACATCTCGAACTCAAAATCCTTTTTCATTACTTCACATGGACATTTGGGGTCCCTATCACACTTCTCATCGTGATGAATCTCGCTACTTTCTTACCATAGTTGATGATTATAGTCGTGCCACATGGTTATATCTTATGCAGTCGAAGAGTCAAACATTCACTCATTTATCCAATTTCCTTTCTTTAATTAGAAATCAATTCGATAAATCTGTACAGCGAATTCGCACAAATAATGGGCGAGAATTTTTTACTTCTAATTGCATAAGATTGCTGTCTACTCATGGAATACTCCATGAATTTCCTGTACTTACACTCCATAGCAAAATGGAGTTGTAGAAAGGAAACATAGACATCTCTTAGAAGTAGCCCGTGCACTCAAATATCAAGCTTCAATCCCTGAAGAATTTTGGGGAGACTATGTGGTCACAGCCGCCTATCTGATTAATCGCATGCCCAGTAGAATCCTTCATGGTAAAACTCCATATGAGATGCTTTACAACAAACAGCCCGATAATGATCACCTTAAAGTGTTTGGTTGTTTATGTTATGCAACCAGTGTGGGTCCTCGGGATAAAATGAGTCCCCGTGCAACACGATGTGTTTTTATGGGGTACCCCCTCTTCAAAAGGGATATCGTGTTATGGAATTTTCCACAGGACATTTCCTTACCAGCAGGGATGTTATTATTCATGAAGACATATTTCCTTTCAAAGAGAAGCTCTATCCATCTCAAGATACTTCATCAAAAAACAATCAGTTCCTTATGTCTGATGAAGTTATATCATTTGCACTTGGTTTTCTTGTGGCACCTCAATCATCCATCACACAAGCACCAATGGAATCCCCAAATCAAGAAATTGAATCACCTATCTTACGTGAAGAAGCTCCATTATCTTCTTCAACAGGGGAAGCAACGGAGATGGCTACTGAATCATATGAGGCTTCTGAACAATTAGATGAGCTACCCCGTCGTTCTGGCAGACAAATACGTCCACCCACATGGACTAAGGATTATATATGTTCTGTTGCAAACTCTTCAGGTACACAATATCCGATTTCGTCCTATGTTTCTTTCAATCGGTTATCGGGAGAACATATGTGTTGTATAAGTAAAATTTCAGAAGAATGTGAGCCATCCTCTTTTGCTGAGGCGGCACAAGATCCCAAATGGCGACATGCAATGGAATCTGAACTTGCTGCTCTCATGGATAATAATACTTGGGATGTTGTTCCCTTACCACCACATAGAAAGCCGATCGGATGTAAATGGGTTTACAAGATAAAGTTCAAATCTTATGGCTCCATAGAACGTTACAAAGCTAGGTTGGTGGCCAAAGGCTTTACTCAAAGAGAATGTTTCGATTACCATGAGACTTTCTCCCTAGTCGCCAAGGAAGTTACTATCACGCCCCGAACCTCGAGCGCGCGCACATCCCACTACGGTCGATCAAAAATGCGACATCCCGGATATGTCGCCGACCCATTTATTTTATTACGCATGCGGAAGCAAAACAAATCCCCGACAATAAAATACGGGATAGAAAAGGGAAGCAAAACCACAACATAACACTTCCATAATTCAACGGAATTACAAACGAGTCTACGGCCAAAAGTCTACAAAAGGCCGGCTCAAAAAAATAAAGAATTGTCCTACAACCTACAAGTCGGACACATTCTCCAATCTTATGACTTCACCTCTGCAAATCCTCAAGGCCAACCAAAGCTATCCGGCCGCTCCGTCCACCAGGGACCTGAAATGGTTATTCAATAACCACTAAGACAACGTCTCAGCAAGTTCAACCCCCTAAACCCCTATTCGAAAGAAAATACGCCAAAGGGTGGCCTAGCCACATCACACAGAAGACTTACCTCGCCTCAGCCTTCATCTGCAGGTTAGCACAATTTATATAATTCAACCACGTACAATTATGATAACCAAACAACCATGGCTCAATCACATTATCAAAACAATTCAACCACTTGGATCGTCTCGGCCGATCAATCGACTCGGCCGATTACATGTCATTCTAGCAAATCAATCATTGCTCACAATCACGCCCACTCGGCAAAATTAGAATCGGTGGCATCACGGCCCCACTCGGCGCGACCTTTAACAGGTGGCAATTCACGGCCCCACTGGGCGCGACCTTTATCAGGTGGCATATAACGGCCCCATTGGGCACGACCTCTAATAGGTGGCATATCACGGCCCCACTGGGCGCGACCTCTAGTAGGTGGCATATCACGGCCCCACTGGGCGCGACCTCTAGTAGGTGGCATATCACGGCCCCATTGAGCGCGACCTCTAATAGGTGGCATATAACGGCCCCACTGGACGCGACCTCTAATAGGTGGCATATCACGGCCCCACTGGGCGCGACCTCTAATAGGTGGCATATCACGGCCCCATTGGGCGCGACCTCTAGTAGGTGGCATATCACGGCCCCACTAGGCGAGACCTCTAGTAGGTGGCATATCACGGACCCACTGGGCGCGACCTCTAGTAGGTGGCATATCACGGCCAATCGCCCATCAATTTCCACACTTAGAATTTTATAAAGAATCCATATTAATCACAATCAACACTCACTTCGCCACAACCAATCATCAATATCAAATTCTAAATGCACAAAATGAGCGATCGGCACGAAATTCGAGAGTTTAGGGTCTTGACAAAATTTTCGAAATTTATTAAATAATTAAATTTATTCCAAAAATAATTAAATAATAATATCCATAGTTTTCGAAATCCACACTCAATTCATAATATCCAATCATCAATTTCAAAATCTGAATGTACCATAGCGACCTAAGCACGAAATTCGAGAACCGGGGTCAAAAATAATTTTTCTGATTTTTTTTTTTTTTAAATAATAATATTTTAATAATTTCGGATTATAATATAATATAATATTTTCCAGAATTTCGAAGCACTTAAATAATTCAAAACTAAAATCATTTTGTGTCACATCAAAGCTTAACTTTAAATAAACTCCCTTAGCATTTAATTAAACATACTTTAGATTAAAGAAACATCTTAATCTAAATCATAATTAAATCAACTAAATTAACCACCTAAGCTTAATCAACTTAAGCTAAGCACACCTAAAACATAATTAATCCTCTAAGCGAGGTTTAGTGAGCTAAACTCACCGGATTAGCGAGCCGAGCGGATCAAAACGACGAGGACGACGCGAGGATCGACTTTCCTCAAAGCGGGCCGAGCATCCGGGCTCGGGAAGGCGGCCAAAACGAGCCAAACGTCCGCTGCATACCCATTTTTCCAGCCACTGCTTTGGGGTCGAGAGGGAGCAGATCCGGCGTCGGGATGGGCAGAGGAACGGCGGAGAAGAGGGGCGGCAGCTCCGGCGGAGCTCCGGCGAGGCTGACGGCGACCCTAGCGACGGCGACGACGGCTGGACGGAGGGGAAGGAGCTCGGGACCAGGCGAGCAGGGCGGAGCAGCGCGCGACGGCTGTCCAGCGAGGCGACACGCGGGCGCGCGAGCTTCGCGCACAGACGACGGCGGCGGCGGAGAGCTCCGGCGACGAGTGGAGCTGCTGGCTTCAACTGGTCTCCGGCTTACTGGTTCGGGGTTCTCAGATCTGCTGGGGACGCGGGCTGAGGTGGAACGGGGAGGGGAGCTGACCGGTAAACGAGCGCGGGCAGCACAGGGCGGCGGTGACGACGAGCGGACGAGCAAAGGCGCGAGGTCCGGCGGCTTTTCCGGCTTCGCTGGTTGCTGGGTTTTCAAAGAAGAAGGAGATGAAGAAGATGGAGATGGAGGAGTCGCACGGTTGGGAGGAAGAAGAGAGGGAGGAGAGAGAAGAAGTATGGGACCATTCCCTTTTCTTTTTCCTTTTTCTTTAATCCAACAAATTGGCCCACCACATGACCTCATGGGTGACATCACACTCCACTCACCCAATCCCCCACAACCTTTTTCCAACGGGTTCGACTTGCATTCCGCCATTCCACTCTTTCAAGCAACAACTTCTTCAATTCCACTTCGATTCTCTTCCATTGAATCAAATCGAAGTCATAAAATTAATCCAATGTCACCACGTTTCAATTCACATAATCACTGACCATAAAACCAACTTAAGTCCCAAAAGACGACCAAAAAGCGCCTACTAATTTCTGTGAGCCAAATTAGCTATTCTCGATTTAATTTGCCAAAGAACTCGATTGCATTTAAAATCTTCCAAAAGATGAGTTAATACTCATAAAATGATTTGTGACACACCGTACTTCCAATTCCCGTATTCGATCTCAATTCCACGGTTAATTTCACTTTGGACGCGATATTAGTGCGGTCCAACCTACCGAGTAGCCTTTAGAAATTTTCCCCGCATTTGACTCGTGGTTGATCATCTCTCAGCCCACAATGTACATCTTTGAAACATTGGCGACTTTCGATTGTCGGCGGCAATCTCGAGGTTTCAAATACGAACACCGGCACTGCCAATCGATGAAAAGTCGGTCCAAGTATCAATCGACAAGAATTGTGCGACCCTGGAATCACCCACACTCGATCACATGCCTCCGTCGAGTCGACCTATTTCCGATCTCTAATCGATTTTAATTGTCTTCCGTAATGACCCTTGCAAACTAGCTCGATCGAAATGTCACTTCCGGTCAAATTCTCGAGTCGATGCATTAAAACTCTTAACAGTTTTCCCCGATAGACTAGTTTTACATGAGTGGCCAACTCAAGGAAAAGAACTATATGCGTGCCAACGAAATGCCCGTATCAATTTATTGAAAATAGAATTGGAAAAATCGGGATGTCACAGTTACTGTACGGTCCTTTCTATCTGTTGCAGCAGTACGAAATTGGTCCTTACACCAGATGGACGTCCACAACGCCTTTCTTCATGGAGACTTGGATGAAGAAATTTACATGGATCTTCCTCCAGGATTACGCGATGACGGGGAGTATCGGGTATGTCGTCTTCGCAAATCCTTGTATGGTTTAAAGCAGGCATCTAGACAATGGTATGCCAAATTTACTGCTACGTTAACCAATGCTGGTTTTCAACATTCCAAGCATGATTATGCTTTATTTAAACGAAATGTGGGAAGTTCGTCGATTTACTTGCTGATATATGTTGATGACATATTGATTATGGGAAATAATGATTCCCATGTTGCAAGATTCAAGGAATATTTGCACTCTGCTTTCCACATCAAGGATTTGGGACCTCCCAAATTTTTCCTTGGCATTGAAATCGCAAGGTCTGAAAAAGGAATTTCCCTCAGTCAGAGAAAATTTATTTTGCAAATTGTTTCTGAAGCCGGATTATCAGGTTGCAAGCCAGCAGTGATTCCCATTGAACAGAATGTCAAATTGACAACACATGAGTATGATCTCAATTCTTCCTCATCAAACAGGGATCCATTAGTTAAGGATCCGTCCGGGTATCAACGCCTTGTTGGTAAATTGATATATCTTACTATGACAAGACCTGATATATGTTATGCGATTCAGATACTCAGTCAATTCATGCATATGTCAAAGGAGTCACACATGAATGCAGCCTTGAAGGTTGTAAGATATTTGAAGGGGTGTCCAGGACTCGGTATATTTTTATCACATGAATGCAACATGGAGATGACAGCGTTTTGTGACACTGATTACGCTACTTGTCCAATGACTAGGAGATCCATTACCAGTTTTTGTATTAAACTGGGAAAAACGTTGATTTCGTGGAAAACAAAGAAGCAATCCACTGTGTCACTTTCATCAGCTGAATCAGAATATCGAGCCATGGTGAAAACTACTTGCGAAATAGTCTGGATACGAGGACTTCTTTCTGATTTGGGAATACAGGACAGTGGACCAAGTGTATTGTTCTGTGATAATGATGCTGCACTTAAATTAGCAGCAAACCCAGTTTTTCATGAAAGAACAAAACACATAGAAGTTGACTGTCACTTCACTCGTGACAAGATCAAAGATGGAGTTCTCGTAACAAAAGGCATTGGAACAGCGGATCAACCAGCAGATATTTTCACTAAACCGCTCTGCCAAAGACAACACAAGTTTCTATTAAGCAAGCTAGGTGTCCTTGACATATATAGGCCACCAGCTTGAGGGGGAGTGTTGGAAGATCTTAGAATCGATTATGTACATAATCGATTCTAGTAAATATTAGTAAATAGGAAACTCCGATACATGTATATGACTTTTCCTATTTTACTTTTTCCTTCTTGCACTATTTATGTACAATGTAATAGCACAATTGAATACAAGTCAGACAATACAATTTCCCCAAAGTTCCTGTTACCTTTCTGTCATGTATGGTGGTTAAATCATACTGTAAAGACTCGGCATTTGTAATTTTATTTACGCCTACACAAGGAAACAGCACCAGATGGTCATTTCACCCAAAGCGTAGGACAGTACAACCTGCATATATGGTTTCATCATTGCATCCAACCATAAGGCACAGGTACATATTTCGTACCGCTTTGATCTCCTTGGACGACTTCATACGTCTTGGTCGCTTTCCTCCGCTTGAAACAACAAGCGAGGAAGAGAAGCACCACGCCTACGCCAATAGGAACGGCGACAGCGACGATTATCACAATAGTTTTATTGCTTTTGCCTACATATGTGTAATTATATCATAATAGCATCAGTTTATGTGTCTATGACTGTATTAGATTTTAGAAAATGAAATTGCTGCCAAAGGCCTCAGCAAATTGGAAATAATAGAGAAAAACAAAAAGAGTCCGTTTGTAGAAGAAATTAAGCTGTAATTCATAATCTGTCAATCTTTCAAAATCCATTCTTTTCCTAATTCCCATGTGAGGGCACCAATTGTTTATAGGGGATTGACCTTTAATTGCTTTAAAGCCACCTTTGACCAATTGTTATGTAAATAATCTAATCTCATATGTGGACGCAGAACCCACCATGTTCGAAACTTTTCACCTAAAATGTACCATATCATGACTTATGAAGCACTAAAGACTAAAAGTTCAGGACCAACAAACGCACTAAGACCAGAAATATCACCTTATTGTCTTCAATAAACAATCACCTCTTTTTCTTTGAAGAAAAATTGTATAGCTTATGATGGTTGATTCTCTATGACTAACTTGGTGGATAGGTACCTAAATCAAGATATTGAAGCGAAAAGAATTTGCGAAAAAAACATAGGTTAACTCATTGTTTTTGTTTCTTCGAGAAGGTCAAAAGAGTTTTTGACAAGTGAAGACTAACAGGTGTAAGGACCATGCTGAAGTCCAAAAATAAAACATTATAGTCCATTCCACATTGTTAAAGCGACGGGAGTTGGGGCTAGTTAGGCCATCAATAATATTCAGGTGCACAGAGGAATAAATTAAACCGTGAGGATGGAAGAGTGTTAAAGCTCATAAAACAACAATCAAAACAGAAAAATTTCTGTTGTTTGAGAGAGAGAAAAGATATAAAAAAAAAATATAGCATAGCATTTCATACGTCTTGTGCAAAAGAAAAAACTGTCAAGTACCATAAGTAAATACAAAGCAAAAACTGCTCACATACGTGCAACACATAACTGCACACAAACGTGCTATTAACTTCCTAGAAAATAACAAAAACACTAACTGCATAACTAAATGAACTTGACTGTTTAAAAAAAAAAAAAAACAAAAAAGGAAAACAAAGGAAAAACACGACAGAAAACAGCAACACTGAGACAATTCCAGCAAACTCCTCCTTGGATCAATTGCTGCTGCAGATTCCTATTTTCTCTCTTAACAGCTCAAACTTCCAACCTGAAGTAGTTTTGTGAACATATCTGCAAGCTGATATTTAGATCTGCAATAGACCAACTTAACTTCGCCACTTTGTTGCACCTCACGCAGAAAGAAAAATTTGACTTTGAAATGCTTGGTTTTGCCATGGAAAACTGGATTCTGAGATATTGCTAAAGCAGCCTGATTATCCACATTAACTTCAATGCAATCACTAGAATTCAACCACATATCCTTCATTATCTTTTTCAGCCACAAAGCTTGATTTGCAGCTGCAGTAGCTGCTATAAACTCAGCCTCTGCTGTGGACTGAGCTACAATCTCTTGCTTTTTGGAACACCAGGAGAAACAAGTAGAACCAAGACTGAAACAATACCCAAACATACTTTTCATGTCATCCACCGAACCAATCCAATCACTATCAGAAAATCCTTGTAAATTAAACTTCTGACCTTTCTTAAACTTCACACCAAAGAACAATGTTCATTTGAGATATCTCAAGACCCTTTTTGCTGCAATCAAATGTAACTGACTAGGACTACTCATAAACCTAGATAAAACACTCATGGCAAATAGAATATCTGGTCTGGTTGCTGTAAGATACATGAGACACCTAATCAGACTTCTATACATAGAAGCATCTACTGCATCTGTTCCATCATTCTTCTGTAGCTTCTCTTTAGCAACCATAGGAGTGCTTACACTTCGACAATCTTCCATCTGAAACTTCTTTAGAATTTCCTTCATGTATTTTTTCTAACAGATGAAGATCTCATATGAAGCCTGTTTAACTTCCAGACCCAAAAAATAAGTCATCTTTCCCAAGTCTGACATCTCAAAACCTGCAAATAGATCTTGTTTCACCTTCTCTATCAATTCCATATCATTCCCTGTCACTAATAGATCATCTACATAAAGTGACAGAATTACAACACTGTGATTCACCTTCTTGACATAAAGAGTGAACTCACTTAAGCTTTTTACAAAGCCAAAATCCTGCAAATATCGATCTATCTTCCCATACCAAGCCCTTGGAGCCTGCTTCATCCATATAGAGCTTTCCTCAACCTGTATATACTCTCTTCTTGGCCTTTGATACTGAAGCCTTCAGGTTGTTCAACAAAATCTCCTCCTCAAGCTCTCCATTCAAGAATGCAGACTTGACATCTAACTGAAATATAGGCCACCCCTTCTCTGCTGCAATAGCTAACAGTAGCCTTATTGTATCAAGTCGTGCAATAGGAGCAAATGTTTCAGAATAGTCTACTCCCCATATTTGTGCATAGCCTTTCACCACCAGTCTAGCTTTGTGTTTATTGACAGAACCATCAGGATTAAGTTTTGTTCTAAATACCCACTTAACCCCAATCACATTCTTATCGGATGGTCTGTCAACAAGCTCCCATGTGTGGTTTTTCTGGATCATTGCTGCAATCCACCTCTGATCCTCCTTAGCTTCCACAAAGTTAGATGGTTCGAGCATTGCCACATTGCTTCTTTCATAGATTTCAGCAAGTGACTTTGTGCCTCTCACTGGTAAATTATCCATACTTGTCTTCCAATCCATCTATAACTTCATCAACCTCTACATCTATTGCAGGTTGCTTTTTGAACTGTTGTTGTTCTGCACTCTTTCCTCCATCCAATTTCACTCATCTTCCTCTAGAAAAACAACATCTCTGCTTACAGTCACCTTCCCTGTCATAGGGTGAAAAATTCTATAAGCCTTTGATTGGAGACTGTACCCAATGAAGATTCCAAGCTCTGCTTTCTTATACAACTTGTCCCTCTTGACCTCAGGAACATAAGTGTAACACAAACACCCAAAAACCTTCAAATTTTTCACATAAGGTTTAACACCATATCAAACTTCAAAAGGTGTTGACCTCTCTAAGGCCTTCGTGGGCAATCTGTTCAATAGGAACACTGCAGTATTAGCTGCTTCAGCCCATAACTTCTTAGGTAACTTCTTCTCCCCGCATCATACATCTAGCCATCTCCATAATGCTTCTATTTTTCCTCTCACCGACCCCATCCCGTTGAGGTGAATAGGGAGCAAAACTCCGCCGCACAATTCCCGTTTGCTCACAATTTAACTTAAACTTGTGAGCGGTATGCTCGAACCATTATCAGACTTAAGCATTTTAATTTTCTTCCCACTCTGATTCTCAACTAAGGCTTTAAACTTCACAAACACATCAGCAACTTCAAACTTGGCTTGCAGAAAATAAATCCAACTCATCCTAGTCATATCATCAGTGAAGGTAATGAAATACCTACTACCATTGAGAGAAGACTCAGACATAGGTCCACATAGATCTGTGTGGACTAATTGCAGCTTCTCACATGCTCTCCAGCCTCCTCCTTTGAAAGGAAATCTGGCTTGCTTGCCAAGAAGACAAGTTCTACACTGTGGAAATTCCTCCTCTAAACTTGGCAAGTCATTTGCCAAGCTATTTCTCTGCATAAACAACATGCTCTTCCTGTGAACATACCCAAGTCTTTTATGCCATAACTCTGCATTTTCTTCTTTGCACTTTAAAGCCATTTGTTGCATCTCTTATGGCTTGAACATGAAACTCTTGTCCCTCATTGGGATTCTTAGCACTTCTTTGCTATCTGCATTATTAATAAGACATTCATTCCCTTCGAACTTCACTTTATAGCCATTCTTAACTAATTGACCAACACTTAACAGATTCTGGTCAATGTTTGGCACAAAAAGAACATCACTGATCAGCTTCACCTCTTGATTTCCTTCAATAGCCACTGTACCTTCCTTTTCACTTCGATATACTGTCCGTTGCTAATTCTGACTCTAGACCTGATTGACTTGTCTAGACTCCTAAACAGCTTCAAATTGCCAGTCATATGATTGGTACAGTCACTATCCACCAGCCATACATCATTCCCAACAGAAGATTCAGAAAAAGAATCTACAAACAAGTGCTCTTTCTCGCCATTCATTCTACCCGTGCTTTTCCCGCTTGCTGGTAATTTTTTTCTTTGTAGATGGCTTCCATGTGACCCAACTTGTGACATCTTCTGCATCTAGCATCAGGCTTTCTCTAACATCTAAAAAATTGATGATTAGTTCCACCACAATATTGACAAGGCTTTTTGTTCTTCTTCCATTTGCTAGACCCACCAGAATTTCCTTCTTTTGCTACAAACTTGGAGTCACCAGCATTTTCTCTGGACTGAATCCATTTCTTCCCTTTGCCTCCATCATTTAACTTCACTTTAGCTTGCAGCGCACCCTCTACAAACTCTTCTCTTCTCATCGCCTTACGTGCTCCCGTGCTGCAGAGCATTTAACAATTCTACAAACTTTATATCAGCTAAGTCTCTTGTATTTTCTAGAGAAGCTATGGTGGCTTCGAACTTCTCTAGAAGAGACACCAGGATCTTCTGAACAAGCCTTTCATCCTTCAAGTCAGTCCCTAAAACTCTTATTTTTTTAGCTATCCCAACCAGCCTATCAGAGTACTCCTTCACTGACTCTGAATCATTCATCTACTGTCTCTCAAACTCTCTCAAGAGATTCAGCACCTTCATGCTCCTTATCTTCTCATCTCCCTCGTATTCATCCTTCAAGAAATCCCATATTGCCTTTGCAGAATCACATCTCATGATCCTTGTGAAAATAGGGGGTGAGACAGCAGCATACAGGCAAGACTTTGCATTGGCCTTCCTTGTGATTCTCTCTTTGTGGTACTTTATCTGATTCAAGGTCAGATTGTGTAGAAGTGGAGCAACCTCATAATCATTCTCCATAGCCTCCCATAAATCATGACCCTCCAAGAATGCCGTCATCTTGACAACCCAAGCTTGATAATTTTCCCCAGTAAAGACTGGAGCAGCCATTGCAGAGAATCCACTCGATCCTGCCTCCATCAGCTTTTTCTTTGCAAATTGGAAGCAATCTTCACTCACTTACCCTCACTTCACAATCCCGTAAGATCCCACAAACGCTCTAATACCAATGTTAAAGCTCATAAAACAACAATCAAAACAGAAAAAATTCTGTTGTTTGAGAGAGAGAAAAGATTAAAAAAAAAAACATAGCATAGCATTTCATAAGCCTTGTGCAAAAGAAAAAACTGTCAAGTACCACAAGTAAATACAAAGCAAAAACTGCTCACATACATGCAACACATAACTGCACACAAACGTGCTATTAACTTCCTAGAAAATAGCAAAATCACTAACTGCATAACTAAATGAACTTGACTGTTTAAAAAAAAAAAAAACACAGAGGAAAACAGAGGAAAAAACACAACATAAAACAGCAACACTGAGACAATTCCAACAAAGAGAGCATCTGGCTTCGTACGAGGTCATTGACTGAATTCAATTACGTGAGCTGCACTCTCTTTTTTGGCTGAGTTTCATGTCGGACGTGCAATGATCTAATGGTCTAGATGAGATGGACCCGCACTCTTCAAATGGGTAAAAAATTCGCTCATCGTAATGAGATAAAGAAATGAGAACCGATAAAGCATTGGCTTAGATGTCAAGAGGATCTGCCTATCTTTCTATGATTTTGAATTCAAGTCTCGTCGAAAGCTCTCTAAAGATAAGATCCACAATGTCTTGTCAAGGGAATACAGTCTTAAAAGATCGTTCGAAGAGGTGGACCAATCAAGATATGTGAAAGGTTCCGCAAACAATACCTTAATGCTAAAATAGGGGGTAAAGAGGGAGATGAGGTTGAAAGTGATTCTGGTGATGCGGATAGCTTTGAATTTTGCATCGAATAAGTGCACCGGAAAATGAAATGATTCATTAGATTGGTTTATAAAGTAAGGTGGTATACTTTTTTAAGGTATTGAATATACTTTGTCTGTTAATCAAATGATACACCCTTAGAAACTAAAGTATGTAAATGACTATTTTGAAAATTCCTAGTCAATTTTGTAAATTAATACGAATTCTCACGTCAAATATTGATATATAGTTGAGGTTTCGACTAGAAAAAACATAAAATATACCATCACATCTGCCATTGTACCTTTAAAATGGTGCAAATATCTCGCCGAAAGAAAGATGGAAATGTTCCAAACAAAACTTCAAAAAGAGAAATCAAAATTGTTAACATATAAAACATAAAATCCGTTCCGTGCCATACTCAAATAATTCAAGTTTTTAGAGTAAAGGACTGCGCACTCAAAAACGAACTTCAGCCACATATATATTGCAGATTTAGCTTCAGATCATGTAGCATCCTTAAATAGATCAAATGAGCAAGTCCAACATTAAAAGATTAAGACTGACAAAGTCCTCACAATTTTATTTGTGCTAGTCTGCATCAGCTCCAAAAATCATTACCATGCCAAAGTTCGAAATCTTCAAGTTCATTTCATTGTCTAATAAAATATTGTTACATTTTAGGTCACGATGGATGATCTAGAGATGAGAATCCTTGTGTAGATAGAGCATTCCTTGAGTAACCCTAGGTACTATTTTCCAATGTAATGGCGAATTCAATTGATCATTTTTTTTTGGGGATCTGCACCATTTGACCAAAACTAATTATGTGCTATCATGTGGCACTTATTCAAAAATTCAAGGCGAATATATTTACTCTCATTGATAGAAAAAGGTAGCTTAACAAAAAACTATAATCCATTGAAAGAACAAAAAACCTCTGAATTTCAAGGTTTCCATAGATAGCGAAAGCTTGAACATTTGATTTCAAGCAAATTATACATTCTCCACAAGCAACATACCTTAAAAGAAGTAATCAAGGCTTTTATTTGGCACAAACTCGTAGAGCATTGATACAAGATTTCTCTGTTGAAGTTTCGCAAGTATTAGAACTTCATTCTAGAATTCCTCATCACCCTATCTTTAGCTTTGAAATAGCCTCTTCATCAATTTATTGTTCATTGAGAAGTCTACCATAAAGTGTTTTGCATTTATCTTTTAATTCCTTGTCACGACTTCTTAAAAATTAACATAAATAGTGTTAGATGTTTCTTTCTTGGGGGTTAACTAGACTGCTGACATTATCTGCATTATCAACTGCTTCATGTCGTTTGAAATCCTGATTCATGGGAGGTCAAATGGACTGCAATTACATCGCTCTGTCCACGATGCATGGTTCAACCCAATCTTGCGTTCGCTCAATTTATTTTTTCTACTTAGATTGGCTTCAAGCACTAACCTTTGGCAGATCCAAGTACAATGATATTACAAAGTGCTAAAGCACTTTGCTTTAAGTGAATTTCTATGAGATCCTGTGGCGAAAGGGGAAAAAGAAAACAGAGCAAAGCTTCGAGATCACATGACCACTTGATGTTGCATCTAAAAAGGATGAATTAGCGTCGCGTGATATCTATGCTTTTAGAAGTTCAGGCAGGAAAAAGACGACGGACTAATTCTGCATCAACTCATTATTGCTGGTTTTATTCGAATCTGCCATACAGAATGGAAGACAAAAAAACTGATCGGGAGCTAAAGTCAAGAGGGAATTCCTCTAGTGACCACTAAGGTTTCTCCTGTTATATAAGAAGTGCCGTCAGAAGCCAAGAAGGCGGATGCTACAGCCATGTCTTCTGTGGTCCCAGGCCGGTTGAGTAGCGTCCTCTCCTCAATAGAACTCCTCTACAATGCATCCCAGATCAAAATAAGCCTATGACCAGTCGTTTTTAAAGTATCTTTTGGTTGAGAGAACAGGAAGACATATACTTACAATGGTATTGCTTTTTACTAGAAAGTCAGCAAAGTGCGTGGGCACGAAACCGGGAGCAACACGGTTTACACGGGTATTTGGTGCCATCTCAGCTACAAGGGCCTATGAAGAACATGAAAGAGTAAGCAGATAAGCAAGTTGACAGTTCACCATGTTTTAAAATTACCTAAAATTATTTTTAGGGAAAGCTGCTTGAGATGCGATAGAAAAGCAATTAATAACGAAGTTATTGTGCCAACCAACCAAAATTGCCTTCTTTTTAGAAAAATATCAGCTTCCTATGAATTAGAAGTGCGCAATCAGCCCGATTTTACTTGGCAACCGGATTGGACCACCTGAAAAAATAGGTCCAGGAACTGGTTTCCAATTAAATTGGTTTGAGAACCGGTTCCAATTTTGGGAACCGGTTGGAACCAATCGGAACCAGTCTGGTTCCCAGTCCCAAGTGAAGACCCACTTTCGGGAATTAGACCGGTTTGGGAACCGGTTTTTAGCCATTATTAAAAAAGGAAAACCTAAGCGCTAGTCGTCTCTCTCTCCTCTCTGTCTTTGACCTTGCCCCTCTCTCTCTCTCAATCGCAGGAAACCTTCTCTCTCTCAATCGCCGCTGAGCTTACTCAACTGTTACAGTAAATGAGTGGTCAGAGGACTGGGAATGGAGACTCACATTGGTCATGATGATATCGGGTGAGAAGCAACAAACATTCAAACGTTCATTGAACGTGGCTTTGACTCCTTCGGAGCTCATCGGCCAGAGTGAAAGGTGAAATTAGGTGAAGCGAATGGGAGTAAGTAAAACAATTTTATTCTTAAAAGACATGCTCCATTTATTTTTTCAAAAAATAAATTATATAGCAAGAAATGATCGTTTGTATCACTTACAAAAATGAATATTAGACCCAAATTAGGACTTTTTACTTTGCCTTATGATATTTGTTTATAATAATTAGCCCTATGGATTCTTAATTTTTCGTTTAATCAAAAAGTTCATGTACTTATTGATTACATGTGCTTAATGGTTCAATATAAATTAAGAAAATTACATTTTTTTCTCATATTAATATAAAATTCGAAACCATATAGGATATTGGGCGATTATAAAACAGGTTCCAGTGGAAATGGGATAAACATTGGAACTAAAACCGGATCGAAAAAACATGATAGGTTTCAAAACATGGCCCAATGCAAACATGATAGAATATAGGGTCTAATAAAGGGGAATCGGTTATAACAGGGTCGGGTACAAGGTCCAAGTCTGAAACCTACCCATTTTGGACCCGATCGTCCTTACTATGAATTCAGTTGCTTGTAAAAAGATGCTCGTTCCTTCTATGTCGAGCAAACTTCTATTTTAGTCCCAAGTTTTGCATAAGAGTACAGGGCGAGTTGCTTCCAGAAATGCAGCACATACACAAAATTCCTAAAGCTAGCTATGGGAAAAAAATAATAATAAGATCAACATGCCACTGTACCCACCACGGTCAGCCTAAGCAGAGGTGTCTAGTCACTCAATACTGAGCCATGGAAGCTTGTGGCTGGTATCCTACAATTGAAGAGATAAAAACTATGGACGAACCTTCTGCAAACAAGGTGCCGCATCCTGTTTCAACACGAACTTATTATTAAATTTGCAGATACAGAGCCGCACGAGTAAAAGAAATACATACTGAGACCATTTAGTAGGTTCACTAATTGGATATTTCGTTAATCCATGTACAGTCATCCAGAGACAGTCTTCTATAAATTATAAACGACTAATAAAAAATGACCAAAGACATTGTCAGCAGGCTGACTTAGGTCAGGTCACAGTGTCTTAGACTGGCTACCAGGCTGACACTATACCATCACAAAAATGCTACTAGTCGGTGCACTGCTCTGAAGTGATCATATAATCAAATTGTCTCTTTAGCAGCAGTATAGATGTTGGGCGCAACGTTGTCACCTTCAGGAGTATTGCAGCTGCTTTGACGTTTATTTCCTACAACTTGTCAAGAACGGACTCTCGGGTTTCTAAAATGGGATCAACAGATAGATTAGCAGCAGCATTCAATACCTCCACATCAAATAGCATTATAAATTTGACCAATTACGTTTATTTTTCGTTTTTCTAATTGCCAATTTAACAAATCACTTCCAGTCTGCTGAACAAGTAATGAATACGAAAAAGAAAGAGATGATTCCTGAGTTGTTTCGAGATAAAATCTAAGCCTAAAATAGGAGAAGCACGCTAGCAGTAAAAGGACAGTGCGAAAGAGGTGTCCGTTTCACTTAGTTAATTTAAATGGAGATAAAACTCAATTTTTTAAATACCAGTTGAAACAGAGTCTCATTTGCTCAAGAAATCCATAGAAAAATCTTAAGCTTGGCTCATCGGGCTGAGGACCGAATTCCATCAACAAGACACTTGTTATGAACCGAACCTAATGCAATGATCTAAGAAACCGAATCTAATGCAATGATCCAAGCAGTATCCCTAGTTACCCTGTACCTTGTAAGCGAGGGTATTGCTTGGATCCTTGATGTCTGGTTATAGGGTAACCTCACCAAACTGCACAAAGCTTTTGCTTTCGTGTTGGGCTTGCCTCACCTGCCTGCAACCTAGGCGAGCTGACAGGACTATTCCTTATCTTAACGTGCCAGTGTCTACACGTCCAACACTCCCCAAGTTCCCCTCAAATATATTTGTCTTCCATAGAATGAGGGAATACCATTTTCTTGCTTTACATCATGAAAATCTCAAGGTCCAAATTGAGCTAGGATAAAGTCTTTTAAGGACATGCTTAGGTCCAAAAACCATAATTCACTGAGAAAGTTACCTGCTAAATAGTAACACATAGATAATCACCTGGATCCCTTTCCCTGGGAAAAAAAGAAAATAAAAATTTACCACATTTTAAGCACATTTGCTAAAAAAAGCTAACTAAAAATCAGTTCACTCGGGCGTATCACTATAATCAACTCAGGTTAGATCACTTCGGCGTATCTATATGATCAACTCAGCTCATTCTGGCGTATCTCTACACTCAGATATCAGAGACGCCAAATTTGCTAAAAACATCATAGAATCGTCGCAATTCAAACTCGCACACGTCGTATTCATCGAAACTACTTTGAGGGAAGCGAAACAGTTAAGGCATATGAGGAAATTGGAAAAAGAAACCTGCTTGCGAGAGCGCATGATGACGGAGGCGGCTCCGAGGCCAAGATGGTTGGGCGATGGCGAAGCCGATGAAATCGAGACTTTGCCCATTTTGTTTATATCGATCGATTGGAGTATTTGCTAGTTCAGTCAATGGGCCAGAAGGCAGATGGTGGCGTGCAATGAATGGAAGAAAATATTAGGTAGGCATATGTTGCCATGTAGACAGTGCGTCACTCTACTCATTGCTCACCACGTCTTCAAGTGGACTCACATTTTAGATTTTTTCTCTTGAAAGAACGAGGACGGTTGGATGTCCTTACTATAAAGATTGAGAGACGGACAAAATAGAATGCGAAAAAGGTGCTTATTGATTGTTCATTAATGATCCCTGTGGATAGCGAAGGATCTCAAGGTCTCTGTGAGACTATCATAAGAAAGACTCCACTCATATCACGATTCATCGAGGGTAAACCTCAGTAACTGACATTTCATTGGTCGACCACGGCATAGACCTACTGGTGGATTCGTCCGATTCAGGCTCTTTCAACCGTCTCTCCGTGCTCCTTTGGAGGAAGAAGGCCGGTTGTCGAGGCTGTGAAAGCTTAACAGAGTGGCTGGTCAACATAAGGACTATGCTTGCCATGGTGGGTCTATCAGCTGGATCTTCCTGAACACCTAGTAAACCAATGTGGAGGCATCTAACCACTTCATCTATTGAATATGCGTTGCTAATGAATGGATCTAACACTTCGAGCGGTGTACCGGCTCTCCAATGCTTCCACGCCTGTAAAAATTATTTCAGTGAAGGAATTTCGACTTAATTAGATTGGTAGAACATAATATTTTCCCTAATAGGACAGAAACAACTTACATAGCTAGCGAGATTTTCACCACCATCTGATTGGAAGAAGCAACTATTCTTTTTGCCACAAATGATCTCTAGGGTTAGAACACCAAAACTATAGACATCGGACTTTGCTGAGATTTGCCCACGCATTGCATACTCAGGAGATAGGTAACCACTGCAAACCAAATACATGGGTCGTAGCATCCATTATGTTATTATAAGTTGATAAAATAAGCAAGTCGCTAATGACCCACATTCCAATGAGTATGTACAAGGATTAGCATGTCCATGAGCATGGCGTTGTTTCTGATTCTTAGATCAACCAAAAGATAGATCATATAAACAAGAAATTATAAGTCATCTAAGAAAGAATTGAGACTTACAAGGTCCCCACGATGTGATTAGTCTTTGCCCGAGTTTGATCTGCTCCAAAAATCCTAGCCATGCCGAAATCTGAAATCTTCGGGTTCATATCACTGTCTAACAGGATATTGCTTGGTTTTAGATCACGATGAATGATCCGGAATCTAGAATCTTCGTGCAAATACAGCATTCCTCGAGCAATTCCAGATATGATCTTGTAACGTCTTGACCAATCCAACTGCCTTCTCTTATCAGGATCTACATATTTACACAATTAGAACCCAATTATTCTAAGATGATAAATTCTCGAAGAACTTCCATCATGTTCCCCAGAAGCTAGTGAGAGTTTCAACTTTAAGTTTATGTTAATCACATACGGTTTCTTCCATATAGAAAATGACAACTTAAGAGTCTATTGAAGCATGGAATGTACCAAATAGAAAGTAGTCAAGACTTTTGTTCGGCACAAACTCATAGACAAGTAACTTTTCTTCTCCCTCTAAGCAAAACCCAAGCAGCCGCACAAGATTTCGATGTTGAAGCTTTGCTACCAAAGCAACCTCATTCTTGAATTCTCCAACACCTTGTCCTGAGCTTTTAGATAGCTTCTTCACAGCTATTTCTTGTCCATTCGGAAGCCTACCCTAAAAAATTTTCATTTGATTGCTTGAGTACGCATGAATAGCTTCTGACCACAACTTCACATTGAAAACGTCAAAGATATTGAGATAATTTTATGAAACATTATATGAATCTAACAGATGATACCTGGAAAACTGCACCAAATCCCCCCTCGCCCAACTTGTTTTGATGAGAGAAATTGTTTGTGGCAGCTTGTATAGTAGCTAAATGGTACAGCAAGGACTCAGTAGTTGTAAGTTCACTGGTCCCTACACCACGAAACAACAGGAGATAGTCATTCACCGATACCATAGAACAGTGTATCTCGTGTAGACAGTTTGGAAATTCTATCCGAGTATGAGGCGTGTGCACGCCCGTCTTCACGTACCCCCTTCTGCTTGGACAACTTCATACGTCTTTGTTGTTTTACTCCGATGCCAAAAGCAAGTGACAAAGAGAAGTATGACGGCAATGCCAACCGGAATGGCCGCGGCAATGATTATCGTGGTTGATTTATTGCTTTTGCCTGCACAAGTGAAACCATCTCATAGGAGTGCATTATATTTTAGAAAAATAGATGCAATAACAGTACAGACTAAATGATTCTGCTATCTTCAGGCATGGGATTTTATCTTGTTAAAAAATGTCCAGCTTCCAGAGCAAATGTCTAAAAGAGTATTGTGGTACTTCATTTTCTGTCCATCTCACGTTATGTTTTTCCTGTTCTAATTCTTATATCTTAGGATAGCACCGATCATAAATTGGTATAAGCGATTAACTTGACTAAAAGTCCACTAGCAATGTCTTTCGTGTTAAAGTAGTCTAAGTAATCTATTTTCAAAAGTGATATCAGAATCTACCCTGTTCAACTGGCATGAGATTGAGACAATTGCCTGATCCACTTGGGAAAGTTTTCACCTAAAGTGTACGTCATCTTGACTTTATGGTACACAAGACTTGAATGAAGCATTAAAGTTATAAAAAAAAATGGAAAACAAAAGAGAGAAAAGAACGGAAAACATTTAAGTAATTATTTGAGAAAGACATAATTTGCCAGGCAAAAGCGACAAACCAACAAAAGTAAAATCTTAAAAATAAAAAGTACGACACCAAAAGAATATGTGGCCAATTTCCATGCATTTGTAAAGCGTCATGTTAGGTACACATTATAAACAACTAACAACATATAACGCAAGAAAAATAGGTCATTTAAAATTATGAACTTTTTTTGTCTGATTACTTGACCAGTTTGTCAGGGACGTATCTTAATAAAATCTTTTATATTATTTAATAACGAAAACTCTAGTCCCCACCAGCAAATACATGGTCCACATTCGTCCCAAAAAATATCACAATAAGAATAGCTGGACAGAATTTATCTATCGGATACAGGGTGGACATAAATCAGCACCACAATCTATGAACAAATTATGTCTAAATCCATCTCCTCGTTTCAATCAAACACATACCTTTGGATCCTTTCACCGGAGCAGGAGGAGAAGAAGGAAACAGGGGCGCCGCCGTCACGGCCGAGGTATTATAAAAGGGGAACAGCTCGAACCTCACCATGCAGGTCGGAGTGAACGACCTCCCTCCTCGCTTCCCCTGAGGGAGATTTGCGATCACCGCCCGGAGGCACGTGTTACAGTCGGAGCCCTTCAAGTCCAACGAGCACTGCGCAAGTGTGTACAGCTTCTGCGAGCTCGTGAAGCTCGCCTCCACGACCGCAAACTTCTTCCCCGATCCGCTGCCGGAAGCCCTCACTGCCACATCGTTCATGGCCTCTCCTAGTAGCTGCATAAATCCGATCTGGTTCGGTGACGTCCCCGGTGTCCGGCATCGTGTATATCGGTACCGTCTCCATCACCGAGTAAATGGACTGGTCCGAGTACCTCAACATGCACTCGTCGTACCAGACCACGGAGGATCGCATGTCGGGGCACCATCGGAGGATGTCTTTTGTTCCCGTAGCCACGCACTCGCTGCACGTGGCGGTGCCGACGTCGCCGCGGCAGAGGAAGAGCCCGTAGGCACGGTCGGGGGCGTCCTTCCCAGCGGTGGCGTTGGCGAAACCGTCGGCGTCGCCGGCGGCGGCGGAGGAGAGGGAAGAGAGGAGGGCGTTGAGGGTGGATCGGTAGGTGGAGTTGGGAGAGACGAGCGTGGTGTTCGGGCAGTCGTGCTCTAGATAAGTAGGTGCGGCTTCTGTAGTACGACTGGAATTGCTGAGAAAATTGAGGAAGAGGAAGAGGGCGAGGGAGATGGTGAAGCGAAAATTCATGGTATGATGATCTTACTTTGCTTGCGGAACTGAGCATAGAAAAATCGTCGAAAGAAGAGGGGTACGCTGCTCTGTTCTCTCGGAAGAAGGGTTGGAAAAATGTTTGGTGGTACTAAACGCAGCCTAAGGAGTCGTTTTAGTGACGTGACCATAATTCAGGCTAAATTCACTCGAAATTGTACCGAGACTTACGTACGAGCCCAGAAGAGAGGTGAGACGACGGTTTCAATTGGGCAACGAAAGAAAGGGATGCATCCCTTTCGAAGAAAAATGAGTGATTTAAAAAAAAATTATGAATGAATGGCTGTTGGTGGTGCCATTATGAACGGTGAGAATGGTAGCCTTTTTGTCCTAGCACAAGGGTCATTTATGAAGGTCAGTTGGGTGAGTTGTATTCTCTTGTTGAGGGTGGAGACTTGACCAACCAGGGTCCAGATATATGCAGCTCTAATAATCTCAGTTTCAATTGATGACCGTGGTGACAGAGACCGTCGATGGACTGGGATCATGTAACTTTCTAACAAATTTTTCAAACTTCCCTCGATTTGACACGAGAAAACTTATCGGGTCTAATTGCACAAGGTAAGCGGACTCTACTTGAGAAAAAGTAACAAGTGGTTACAAAGTTCCCCTTCGGCTGATGTGGCAAGCACTTATGTACTGTACACCAATCACGAACTGACATGTGTCAGTGACTAGCTCCACTTCTTGGAGGACACGGCTATGATCTCGGATGAAAGAGACACATGAGAGGATGGTGGTGGAAAAAGCCAATCAACTATGGAGTTTGGCTGATGTGGGGCCGGCATCGGCTCACCGTGTATGGATCGGTAAGAGAGGGGGAGGGAGAGAGAGAGAGAGAGATGTTTGTTCTTGTGTAAAGATGAGGAAATGTACGAGCGGAAGGATCCGTGCTTAATTGCTTCCCTCTCCATCAGTAATCAACCACCAATCATTATAATGAAGTAACTATGCAAGTCGATCTAAGGAATATATACGGAGGCGAGGTTTATGACCTCGATTTCTAATAAATGTGACGAAAATAAAGTGGTGCAAATTATGCACAAATGAAAATATTTCCTCGTACATCATGAAAAGTTATGTAAAAGACGATGATTAATGAAACTAGCCGTTTATGTTCATTATTTCTTTAGACAAGGAAGAACTTATATTCCTCAATAAGACCACACACAAATGTACATAAATATAAACAGCCTCCCATGCCATCCCATGCCAAAGGTGTTTGCTCATTGTTCATAATTGATCTTGCTCGACTGCTATGGATCTTATGACCAAGGTCTTTCGGTGACTATCGTGAGGAAAGATTTCTACTCACATCACCATTCAACGGGGGTAAACTTCGGTGACTGACATCTCATTGATCGACACTGGTGTAGACCTGCTGGTAGATTGGTCTGATTTGAGCTCTTTCATCGATGTCTCCGTCCTGCTCCGGAGAAAGAAGGCTGGTTGTTGGGGCAGTGCAAGACTAACAGAGTAGCTGTTCAACATCAAGACTATGTTTGCCATTGTGGGTCTATCCATTGGATCTTCATGAACACATAGTAAACCAATGTGGAGGCATCTAAGAACTTCATCTCTTGAATACGAGTCTCCAACGGCTGGATCTAACACTTCCAATGGCGTACTGTCTCTCCAATTTTTCCAGACCTAAAAAATAGTTCATTGAGAAAAAAAAATTCAATACGTCAAATCTGCTTTGTTTAACAATTTCATTTAGTTATAGTCAATTTCTGCAACTTACATGGCTAGCAAGATCTTCGCCCCCGTCTGATTGGTAGAAGAAACTATTCTTCTTACCACTAATGAGCTCAAGAAGTAGAACACCGAAACTATATACATCGACTTCACAGAGAACTGCCCATGCATTGCATACTCAGGTGACATATAACCACTGCAAAATGTAATGCCTTAGCAATATAAGTATACATGAGCATAAAAAGTAGAGAACAAAGTTTAGCAATACTTACAAAGTCCCCACAATTTTATTGGTATTTGCCTGTGTTTGATCCACTACAACAATTCTTGCCATGCCAAAATCTGAAATCTTTGGAATCATTTCACTATCCAACAAGATATTGCTTGCTTTTAGATCCCGATGAATGATCCGAAGTCGAGAGTCCTCATGTAAATAGAGCATTCCTCGTGCAATCCCACATACTATCTTGTAACGTCTCGACCAATCCAATTGCTTGCTCTTTTCAGGATCTACATGTATGCACAATTCAAGTGTGGGTATCTTTGCTTAATAAATCCTCTTAAATAGATTTTATGCGAACTAACTCTAGGCTCCAAAAGCTATGGAAACATTCAACGTAACTGGTGGCTACTCAAATGCTCCCTCAACAGGAAAAGCAATAGCTTTGGAATAAATTGAAATGTAACGTACCAAATAAAAAGTAGTCGAGACTTTTGTTCGGCACAAACTCATAGACAAGCAGTTTTTCTTCACCCTCCAAGCAGAACCCAAGCATCCGCACAAGGTTCCGATGTTGAAGCTTCGCTACCAGTAGGACTTCGTTCTTAAATTCTCCAACACCTTGTCCCGAGCCTTGAGATAGTCTCTTCACAGCTATTTGGTGTCCATTATTAAGCCTACCCTGAAAAATGAGCATTTTGATGTCTAAGTACACATGAATAGCTCCTAATGACAACCTTTCAAAATTACCAAATCAAAAATCTTCAAATCTTTTCACACTAAAGATCTTTCAAGTGCATTTAAGCCATTCTCAATCTACTTTCCAACTAACCATACCTGGAAAACTTCCCCGAATCCACCCTCACCCAGCTTGTTTTGGTGAGAGAAATTGTCTGTGGCGGCCTGTATGGTGGCAAAATCATACTGCAAGGACTCGGCATTTGCAATGTCATTTACGCCTACACAACAAAACAACATAAGATGGTCATTTCACTGAAAGCATTGAACAGTATATCCCGCGCATACAGTTTCGTCATTCTATCCAACTATACAGCATAGGTACGTATTTCATACTGCTTTGATCTTCTTGGACGACTTCGTACGGCTTGGTCACTTTCCTCCGCCTCAAACAACAAGCGAGGAAGAGAAGCACCACGCCCACGCCAACAGGAACAGCGACGGCAATGATTATCACAGTAGTTTTATTGCTTTTGCCTACATATGTGCATCAAAATCTTAATAGCATCAGTATGTGTTTATGACTACGAAATTTTAGAAACTGGAACTGCTACTATAGGCTAGAGGAAACGTAAACAACAGAGAAAAACGAAAAATAAAAAGTGCGCTTAAAGAGCAAATGTCCAGAAGAAATTAAGCTGTAATTTATAATCTGTCCATCTTACAAAATCCATTCTTTTCCTAATTCCCATGTGAGTGCACCAATTGTTTATAGGGGATTAACCATTAATTGCTTAAAGCCACCTTTAACCAATTGTTATGTAAAGAATCTAATCTCTAAAGTGGACGTAGAACCCACCGTGTTCAACCGGTATGACTTTGAGACATATAATTGCCTGTGACCCACCGTCTTGACTTTATGGGACGAAGGACGTCGATGACGTATTTATTTCTATAACTTTTGGCATTTATTAATAATATCTTCAACACAGCCGCTCAACAGTTTCTTTAACAAATATTTACAACAACACCTAACTCATCACTCAAAAAAAAAAAAAAAAAAAAAAAACAAGACAGGACCACAAGACCAGAGGATTTTATGTAATCGAAGATAATGTTTTCTTTCATCTAACCAATTACTCAGTACATATGTTATCCATATATTTTTCCTTGACAGAAAAAGATTTATGGTAATTAATGCTTCATGATTAATAGGATGGATAGACAAGACAATACCTTCCAAATCAAGATCTTGATTCAAAGCTAAAAGAGGAGACTTAGGAAAAAAAAAATTACATTTGACTCTAATAACAAGTATGCTAGAAATAAAGAGAAATTAAAAAGGGTAAGAACAAAAACATGCGTAGGTGTTTAATGGATAGCTTATCTGTGTGGAATCAAAAGTTATTTATTTCCTTCCACTCATAATTTTCCTTCAAAGTTGAAGATGCAAAAGAACACTTTTAAGCTTGGGAAGATTATGGAAATTATATATAATTTTAAATATCAGTACTTGTATCAAATATATTTTAGATGTTCGTGCTAAAAAAAGTCAAAAGTAGACTTCATTCTAAAAGAAAAAATGAAAAGAAGTAAAACTTACAAACCAGAGAAAAAAATATGAAAAATATACATCATCAATCAGATTATTGAGAGTACAGCGAAAGAGAATGAGACTCTGAAAAGCCCCTAGATTACATCCCAAAGCTTGATTTATCACCGATGTGTATTAAATAATTGACAGCACTTCATAGTTTATTTTTGTTAAAGAAGTACAATCGAAGAATTTAAACTATCATGTAGCATCAGTAGTTGCCAAACGAATAAATGCAATAGATGTTTCTAGCATAGAGGAAGACAAAGAATAAAAACAAACGCGTACCTTTAGGAGCAGGAGGAGGAGACGGAACCTGGGATGGCGGCGGGGCCGGTGCCGCCAAAGCCGAGGCATTGTAAAAGGGGTATAGCTCGAACCTCACGCTGCAGCTCGGAGTGAACGTCCTCCCACCTTGCTTCCCCTGGGGAAGGCCCCCAATCGCCGCCCGAAGGCATGTGTTGCAGTCCGACGCTGACAAGTCCGGCGTGCACTGCGCAAGAGTGTACAACTGCTGCAAGCTCGTGAAGTTCGTCTCGTTGACCGCAACTTTCTTCCCCGACTCGTCTGCCGAAGCCGCCGTGGCGATGTAGTTCATGGCCTGTCCCAAGAGTTGCATGAACCGGGTTGGATCGGTGATGTTCCCGGTGTTAAGCATCGTGACAGCGGGCACTTGTTCCATGACCCCGTAGATAGACGCGTTGGAGTACCTCAACATGCACTCGTCGTACCAGATCACAGAGACCCGCTGGTTGGGGCATCTTTGGAGGATATCCTGTGTGCCGGTGGCCACGCAGTCGCTGCACGTGGAGGCACTGACGTCTGCACGGCAGAGGAAGAGCCCGTAGGCCCGATTAGGAGGGTTTTGGCCAGCTGTGGCGTTGGCAAAGCCGTCGGTGTTGTTGGTGGCAGCGGCAGCGGTGGAGAGGGAAGAGAGCAGGGCGTTCAGGTTGGACTGGAAGGTGGAGTTGGGAGAGAAGAGGGTGTCATTTGTGCAGGAATGATATAGATAAGTAGGTGCTGAATCTGTACTCGAAAAATTGATGAAGAAGAAGAGGAGGCAGAGAGAGAGGGAGAGGGAGATGGTGAAGCAAGAACTCATTTTCAGGTTGATGAATCCCCTTGGCCTTGCGGCAGCGGGAAGGGAATTATGGGAAGAAGAAGAGGGCAGTCTGCTCTCCTATGTATTTTTGTTGTGGGAACTATGAGAAAATATTATAAATAGGAAGGTTATGAGATTGCGACACGTGTCCACAGGGACCGATGTCAGGCTAATTTAAAACTCTCCTCTCCTCTACTCTCTCCTCTCTCCACGCGCTTTCTCACTTCTGCCTCACCTTCACGCTCTCTCTCTCTCTCTCCCCAGATATTTCCTCGAAGAGAGAGAGCGTGCAGCAAGGAGAGAGAGAGAGAAATTTGGGTGCCACATGCGATACGGATCGATCGCGTTTCAAGATCTTTCTTGTTTGCTAGGCTGGCACACATGACGAGACGAATACCAAATATTCTTTCAGAAAGTATTGGGAGAATTTAGCGCGTTCATTAAAATGAATCTAGACCGTCTGATCTGGTAAATAATTATAATAAGAATAATGCTAGGTGCATCGGCGAAAATAATCTAAAATATGGGATTTAGGCTCTGTCGCACGTTTAATGTTTACACGCCTCAGATTTCCAATCTTTTGTCTTTGTTATTTATGTTCAAATGGTGGGATTCAGTGGCTACAAATGTAAGCAAACCACCTGGACATTGTCGTACCGCAAATTTGGTTGACCTTAATGCATTGCTAAAAATATCAAAAAAATTATCGAAATATATAGGGTCGTTTTAATTAATGGTATATGGTGAGAACTTGCGTTTTTTTCTTTCCATGGAGGACTTGTTGTTTCATTGTTTCTTAGTATGTGATCAATTTAAACTATCAATCAAGCTAAGTATATACAATAATTTTCTCATGTATCATGTCGTTTATACATCAACATGCAAATGATGGATGTTTGGTCATATGGATGATTTATTAGACTACGGTCACCAAAGTCAAATCTAAGCAATTTTATGATCACATAATTTTTTTTTAATAGGAAAAGCGCAATGCAAATTAGGTTCAACAACACTGTTGAAAGCTTGGAAGGCGAAGCATCAAATTTTCTTTTTGGAAAATGCAATACAAATTGCATTATTGCAAATTGAAATTCAAGGTCCAAGTTATGAATGTTATTTGAATTGTCTCCCACACATTTTTTTTTTTTTTGGAATTGTCTCCCACGCGACATATTTTATGGTTCTAAAAGTTCATATATAGTTCTAAAACATATAATATTCATACCTTAGTTTCCGTAAGGTCCAATTTTTGACCAAGTCAAGGAAAACGGTGGGAGATTTTCCTTAAAGTCAAAAGAGCACTAAAGTCCCATTTCTTTGTGTTAAAGCGACAGGAGTTGGGGTGACTTGGGTGGGCAGAGGCGTAAGATGGACGGTGAGGGTGGAAGATAGCACTTCCCCTCGTACGACGTCGTTGACCAAAGTCAATTGCGCGAATTGCATTCTAATTGGGTCCACGTGGAGACTTGAAGGAAGAAAAGTCAAAACATGTATCCCAGTGACGTCATTGTAGAGAGAGAAAGAGAGAGAGATGGGATGGAAGTGATTTTGGTGGCCCTCATTTTCTCTGGCGGTCATAGCTTTGGATTTTCCACCAAAATTAGGGTAATAATAGCAATACTTTTGCAATATCAAAATTGATTCGTACAATTCGATGCAACGGGTCAATCGGTTGAAGGATCAAACCCTCTCAAACGTTTTGCTCAAATTATCCATCATTTCAGAGATCCATGCGGTTGATTTTTTTTAGATCCTGTATAACGCTATAATCTATACTCTTTAAATATTACTCTCTTTAATACATCATCTACTAGCCTTACATTGATAAGTATTCTCACTCGGGCACATTTAGTATTACAATTTTCGATGCCAAATTGTATCATATCTTCGGAATGCGCCTCTCACAAATTAGATAAAATCCACATGTATTATGTGGAGACACTATCACCTTCTTGGTGGGGAAGTCCATTTATTCCTATTCCACTGTCATTCTATAAAATCTAATGAAGGGTTGAATTTGCCATGGGTTCTTGAAAGTTCTGAATGATGTGAAAGTAGTTTGATTGTTTCGTTGCCTAATCTTGTTCATTTGGTCTTTGTGCGCCCCCATATTAATGGTCACGTGACTCACATCATGGATTGAATTGGACGCAATTCTAGTTAAGGCTCGGTAGTTGAATTACGTGAAAGTGAGTTTGAACTGTTTCGTCCTCAACCTCAGGCGGAGACTAGGAAAGATAAGTTAAGGATAAGGATGCAGACATTAGTAATTTGCAAACAAGGACAAATTGGACTTTACTCCACTTAAAATATTTTGTTGAGTTGTTGGGTATTTGACTACCAATTTTGTTGATAATTTAGTATTTTCGTCCTTCTCCATCATAAACAAGTTCTTCAATTGATAATATATTTAATCAAAATTGACATAATTAAAGTGCTATATGTAGATAGTTTTTTTGTTGATAAAAAAAAATCAGAAGGAGCAACCCCTTTTTCCATGACATAATAGATATATAGCTACATAAGCCCCGCTGTCATCTCATGACCTCGGTTATTTGTCAATAAATCCATAAATAATTATTTATTTATAAGGAGATCAACGACTTTTGTATTGAAAAAAAAATCCTGACATTATTGGATTAATATCTGTACTTAAAATGGAAGGCATATATTTGTTAAATGTAGGAACTTACATAGATAGCTAGATAAAAGACATCTCTAATACACTAATAATTAAATGGAATCTACCTAAAGTTTTATAAGATAATGACATAATTACTAAAGACTTAAATTGAGAACCTAATTTGCCAGGAGGATGATGGTCCACACTCGCTCTTCGCATGTGCGTGTACGTATTTCTGGGGACAGCTAGATCTAAAAATGGACTGACTGTACAAGCAAACAATAATTAAAGTTGATCTTTCCATGTGAACGGAGTTTATAAGAAGTTGAAGCTACCTGGCCAAATTAAGGTTTTCCAGGAGAAGGTTGTGAGAAATTTTCTGGCTATATATTGTGGGCCAGCATTAGTTGTAGTTGTCATTTGATAAAACTTGATGGTTGATCATACATATGGTGATTCGGCATCCATTATTTAACTTAAGTACAGAGATAGGACGTCCCAAAAAGCCATAAGGCCCATGATCATGTCGTCGAGGAATCCATATAAGCTTATACTAGGCTTAACACTCCCCTGACAATGACCATGGCGTGATTCGATAAGTGACAAAATGTGACAAATAAGCTTACGCAAAGGTTATTGCGATGAAATCCATCGCCAAGCTACTAGAGTTAGTTCTAGAAATGATAGAAGAGTGAAAACCAGCAGAGTGGACCTTGCTGGATGTCGGTGGTAAGCCGCAAAGGCAGCAGCATAAGGAGGTGGTCGGGACATACTAACAGAGCAAGCATAACAAATGCAAAAATATGTCCAAACTGAGTCTCTTAGTTTTGGCGTAGTGAAAACAGATCAACACGAGAAATAACACAATCTTCAGGATCGTGATAAAATTGTCTTCGCGGGTAGTATAAATGTTTCACTTATATTCATAGTCACTAGTCATTCCAAATAGGCTTTTGCCATATCCATCCTTCAGAATACTCAACTGATATTCAGCTTACGTGTGCATCTGCTAATATTATACCATGGATATTTCAATATTCTCTAGTTGTATAATAAGTTTAAAACTGATTAGAAATTTTTTTCTGATGACATGTAAATGATGAATGATATATATTATATTAGATGATGATTATCGAACTAGGAGCATCGTACTGAAATCTGAGCAATTTTATGATGACATGCTTTTTATAGGAAAAATGGAATCGAGATTAGGACAGCTTGGAAAGTGAAATATCAATCTTATTTTTGAAAATTTAATTCCCAATTGGAATTCGTGGACAAGTTTTGTACATTTATAATTTGGAATTTCCAACATAGCATAGCTAAAAGTTTTAAAACGTATAGAGTTGATAAAGGAAAAAGCTACCAAAAACTCCAAATTATACCTATCGAGACAAATTTATCTTGAATTTTTTTTTTTGATATCATCAAAAACCCTAATCTATACCCACTCTAACACATTTACTCTACAAATTTTCTTGTGACACAAGAAATCTAAATTGTACTTATGTGACATATTTAGTTTCCATCAAAGTTCCGTCAGTCATATGAGTTTTCAATTAAAATGTCATTTTTATTTCATTTAAATCACATGGACATAATGGTGTCTAGCATTTATGTGGGTAGATGTTATAGAACCTTAGCGTAAGATAAATGTAGAAGCTTTTGTGTTATGAAAAAAATTTAAGATAAATATATTATAATGTTCATAACTTGAAATTTTTAATGGGTTGTTCCTGTCTTGAATGGTGAAAAAGACTAGTATAAAGGTTTGGTTAGGTCAAAAGAGACCTTGGACAAGTCAAGACAAACCGGTGTGAGATTTTCCTTAAAGTCCATCCCGTGAGGTTAAAGCGATGGGAGTTGGCGTTAGGTGGGCTACCAATATTAAGACGGACGGTGAGGATGGAATATAGTATTTGTCCCTCGTCCGAGGCAGTTGACCGAAGTCAATTGCGTGGGTTGCATTATACTTTGTCCCCCAAGTGGAGGCTGGAAGAAAGAAAAGTCAAAACATCTATCTCAGTCATGTCGTTGCAGAGAGACAGAGAGAGGGAGATGGGATGAAAGTGATTTTGGTGGCGCTTGTATCTTTGAATTTTCCATCGAAACTACGGTAATAATAGTAATACTTTTGAAATATTAATATTGATAAGTACAATTCGATGCAACCATCGATCAAGGAAGAATCAAACAAAACATTTCGCTTGAGTCATGCCTATTTATTTGGGAGATGCACTACAATTGATTTCTTTTTCTAGATCACTATGTAATATAATAGCATAATTCGCTTGAGATATTATCATCTTTTATCCATCATATATTGGCTTAAAATTGATAACTTTTATGAATCAAGCATTTTTATTGTTGCAATTTTCAACACCAAATTGTATTGCTTCTTCAAAAGACACCTCTTACAAGTTAGATTCAAATCCACATATGTTATTTAAAGACACTCTTACACCCTCAGTAGATGAGTCCATTTACTCCTACCTTCATCCCTATTTTAGAAGTTCAGCAAAGAAATTATTATGTAAACATAAAATATGTATATATATGTGTGTATATCACTAAGGTTGAATCTTAAAGGGGTGAGCTCACGAGAACCATCACACCCTCTGTAGATGATAGGGGTGATCGGTTCCCGGTTCGGTCCAGTTCCACCTTGGAACCGGGAATTGGACCGGGAGCACCGGTTCCCAAAATTGCGAACCATGGACCGGACTGTTTGGTCCTAGGACCGTGAACCGGACCGAACCATCGGTTCCGGTCCGGTCCAACAAAATCGGCTCTACTTTTTTGCACTAAAGATTGACAGCCATGGACGTCGTCTACGCCCTCAAGAGGCAAGGCAGGACTCTCTATGGCTTTAGCGGTTAATTGCGTTTGGGGGGTGTTTCGCTTCGATGCGCTTGTTGTTGAATTGGTATCATTGTGGATTGTTATGGCGCTTTAGGGTTAGGGCTTTTGATTTGGTTTTGAATCAAAGTCACGTGTAATGTGAATACTTTAATGAGAAGTTAGTGTTCGCGGTGGTCAATTTATGCGTCGAATTCGTTTGGCAATTATCCTTTCCATTTTAAATCGTTCATACTCTGTTGGTCATCATTAATGATTGCTTACCCATCTCTGCTAAAATTGTTAATAGTGGCAAAATTGAATTGGCTTATCTTTTTTCACATTTCTGTAAGTTTGTAGTTGCTGGAGTCTCTTGCTAGCTCTGTGCTTCTCTTTGGTGTTATTGGCAGGCAATCTCGTGTCCTTGTGTTTTACAAGTCATGTAGCTCTGTACATTAATAGGTGAAGTTGTGTTTCAATTTGTAGGGATTAACTGATTCCCCAAAAACCAGATTCGACACTAAATCGAACCCCTAAAACGAATGCGGAAGAAAAGCCCGGGAAAATCACGTATCACCGATCGTAAAGCACACCACGGATTCGAGCGTACCTTGTTAGCCACAGATTAAACACCGATGCTGAAGATTGAGGAAGAGAAACTGATCATGTTCGATCCGATGACGTCAATTGGCCTTGGAGGGAAGATGGCGTCGCCGTTTGCACTTGTTTTTCTTTTGGAGGGAGAGAGGGAGAGGAAACGTATGCACAAAATGCCAAAGGGTACGGTCGTCTCTCTCTGTCCTCCCTTTTATACGTTCCCTCAAAAATAGAAACGTACCCCTTCATCCATGGGCCCTAATCCTGTGGGCCGGGCTTTCAGCCCAACATGGGCGGACGAGCCTTAAGCCCATCATTAAAATCATCATCTCACACTCGCACATGGTGGGCCGAACAGGATTCTCTTTACCTCTCTTCAACATTCATACCGGTGAATAATCCGTGCGACCAGCATACTTTGAGAGCTCATTGCTATACATCTGTTAGGAATATATAGCAGCTCATAATGGGCATCACACTCTGAGTAGATTTGGTATGCAGTACCCTAGATCGATTGATCACATTTATATCTCTCTTGATCTCTTTTAAACAATGATATATATATTGTATTCACAATTATGATTATCCCAAAGACAGTCATAATTGGTTAACCAGTGAATACAAAACTACAATGTGATTCTCCAAATTTGATCTTCCTCTTCCCTTCAAACTCTCAATTTCAGTTCAGCTTGCTTTTCTAGAAATGCCCAATTAGATCGAATCAACTCATGACCATTGGCAACATCCTAAGATAGCAAACACTAAATAGAAATCTTGAGAATAAGTAAGAGTCATGAGGGGACTAAAAATTGAGGAACTCTTTTCCTCAAGAGTCTCACACGACATAAAAGTTGAGATCAAACTTTGCCACTCTTATTGGTCGTTTCATGCATACATAGTATGAAATGCGTATTACGGTATTAACTCATTTCCCATGGAGCGTATGTCTACACCTTTCAATACCGTACAGATGATAGTTCAGACATACCCAATGTCTAACTTGAGTTCACGTATCTACTCATTCACAAAATTCATCATAACTCACATCTGGCATCTTAGACAGATAAAGTAAAATATGTTGGGTATTTTACTTTCGGACATAGTAAGTATTATGTCCTCATCTTAACACCCAGTTAAGGTGACATACATATTTTAAGCTTAAGCTCTCGATTATCACATAGATAATAAGCTTAAAAACAGTATCATCTCTATTTATCACACAGTAAATAGAGGCGATTACCCGTGTGAGTGGGCTAATCTTATATTTGTCCGACATACTTTCTCAACTTAAAGTAATGCACTAAGCATTAAGATGCATAAAGATCAAACAAAGATTCATAGGCATTAATGATGAAAAACACAAATTCATCAAATGTGAACGCTTCAGGGAAATTACAATCTAGTACATCAAACTCTACGCAATCCTAGAGATTTCACATGGCCACAAAACACATCTCTAGGTATTGGCTTTGTCATAGGATCTGCTACCATTCTATGCATAGATATGTACTATAACTTCACATCTTTTCGTGCAATCATATTTTTGATAAAATTTATACTTGGTATCTATAGGTTTGGTCTTGCCATGATATTTTGGATCTTTGGTATACGCTTTTGCTGTTTGACTATCACAGTTAACCAACAATGAATCTGCAGCACTTCCAATAACACTTAAATGATCCAATAATCTCTTAAGCCAAACATCATCTTATACTGCTGCTGATAATGCCACGAACTCAGTTTCCATTGTGGACAAGGCTATACACATTTGTTTCTTACTACTCCAACATATGGTGCCATTATTCGGTAAGAAAACAAACCCAGAGGTAGATTTTCTTTCATCTAAATCTCATCTCCAATCAGCATCAGAATAGCCTTAAAGTCGCAGATCCTTTCCTTAATAACTCAGCGTATAATCAGCAGTCCCCTTTAGATACCTCAGTATTCTCTTAACGGTCTTCCAATGTACTTGACCTGGATTGGATTGGTATCTACCCACCATTCTAACTGCAAAACATATGTCAGGTCTTGTACACATCATAGCGTACATCAAGCTCCCAACAGCACTAGCATAAAGAACATATTTCGTTTGTTCCTTCTCTTGTGGAGTCCTTTGACACAATCTGTGGCTCAATCCTTCACCTTTTGCAATAGGAGTGTCTATGGGTTTACAATCCCATATCATTCATCTCAAAGTTGGAAGACAACCAACTTTTAACAGTATTGACAAGCTCCATATTGCTTCCGGCAATTAGTATATCATCAACATATAATGTGTGACATCCAGATTTTCGGGTCCTAATTTCGACTGGATAAATAGGGCCGCTTCGGTTCAGTTGAAGCTAAGGATTGTGGAATTGGGATGCAAGTGGGCTATATTGGTAAGGAAAAATACCAATTGGAATGACGAGGTGTTAAATGAAATTATGGGAGTCAATTTAAATTGAATCAAGAGGGATTAAGGTCCAATTGGGAAGAGAACTTGGCAAAATTCGTATACCACCTCTACCCCAAACTTTGGCCTACCTAAATGCTTCTAGAAGGGGCAAAGTTGTCAAGAAATGGTAGGTGGATGACAGCCATAGTGGCCCACGTATGGCTGACCTAAGAGAGAGAGAGAGTGAGAGAAAGAGAAAGAAAATTTGGTTTTCTCTTCTTCCCTTCCCTCTCCCGTCGCTGTCTCTCTCTTCCTTCATCTTCTTTGGTTGTGCGACGCCATGGAAGCCGAAGAAGCCGAAACAACAGCAGCAACTCCGCCCATCGTCGCCTCTCCTCGTCATCGTCGCACGCTCGCAAGCACCGGCTGCTCGCGCACCCGAGCCGTCGCCCGAGCTGCTGACCGCGTGCGTCCGCTCCTCTCCTCCCTCTCGGTTCGAACAGAACCAGCCGGCAGAAACGAAGCGCGATCGGTGTTGCTTGAAGGAGCTGCAATCACGCCTCGGAGCTGCCTTCGCCGTCGTGCCGGAACGCTGATGCCGTCCGTCTCCCGCCCGCCCGCTGAACGCCGTCCACCCTCTCGTCTTCCTCTCCGTTCGTTTCTCGGGGTTCTAGATCTTGGAGGACACCGGAGTTGGGGCAGCAGGCTGGCGTTGCTGGACCGGAGCTGCCGCACCGCCGCCCGCACGACGCCGTGCGCTCCGCCGCTGCTCCGCTCGCTCGGTCTCCCTCTCGCCCAACTCGTTCCGAGCTGCTGTCCAACCCCTGTTCCGCCTCGTCCAGCTCGTGCAAGACCCACCGGAGCTTCCTCCGACCACCTCCGGCCACCGTGAAGACTCGCCTTGGTCTTGTTCAGCTCCTCCGCCCATTCCCGAGCTCAACCAGCCCTGATCCGCCCACCTTCGCCTCCAACCAGCAGCGATCGAGGACTGCAGAAATGGGTTTGCAGCAACTGTTTGGCCCGTTTTGGCCGCCTTCCCGAGCCCGGATGCTCGGCCCGCTTTGAGGAAAGTCGATCCTCGCGTCGAGCCCGTCGTTTTGAGTGAGTTTTACTCACTAATGCCTCCTTAGTGTGCTAATTACACTTAAAGGTTGATTAGTTTTAATTAAATGTAATTAGGTTGTTATATTAGAATTGATTAGTGATTATTAATTAATTGCTTTGCATATTAGTTGTGTGGTTAGTGTAATTAGATAGTGAATTGCATGTAGTATTTATTGGATGCTTCTTGGGATTTTTCCCGTCCCTTATCGGGTGTTAATTAAGCAAATCGGGCCTAGGTGGAATTTTTAGGAATTAAATATTAATTTTGGAAATTAATTATTTAATGATTTATTTCCTGAAATTCAACTGGGATGGCTAGTGACCGGGATTTTATGCTGATGATGGTGGCGCAGACCGTTTATTTAATTGAGCTTTATATTGTACTAAATTGAATTTATTGTATTTATTTATTTAATTTTCGAAATTAATTATTTAATTATTTATTTTCCGGAAATTCAACTCGGGATGGCCAAGACCGGAATTTCGTGCTGATTGTCATGGAGCAGTCCGTTTATTTATTTGAGCTTTAATTCGTGTCGAATTGATTTAATGGTGCATTTTTAAGTATGTTATTAAATAATGCAATGTTGGCCTTGTGATTGAGAATTGGTCAGATATCGGTTGTTAGTATCGAAAGTGAGTTGGTAAATCACCTTGAGGATGCACGTGGCCTAGTGAATTGGAATATCACTTGGGAAAGACACGTGGCTCGGTGATTTGATATGTCATCTTGGCGAAAAGATAGCCTTAGAGAATGCACGTGGCTCGGAGACTCGGTATGTCTTCCTGGAGAATGCACGTGGCTCGGTGACATAGTATGACTTCTTGAGAGGGTCGGGTGGGACCGTAAAGCCACTAGTTCTCGAGAGGGTCGGGTGGGACCGAAAAGCCACTAGTTCTCGAGAGGGTCGGGTGGGACCGAAAAGCCACTAGTTCTCGAGAGGGTCGGGTGGGACCGTAAAGCCACTAGTTCTTGAGAGGGTCGGGTGGGACCGAAAAGCCACTAGTTCTTGAGAGGGTCGGGTGGGACCGTAAAGCCACTAGTTCTCGAGAGGGTCGGGTGGGACCGTAAAGCCACTAAATCCAAGGAATTGCTTGGTGTTGGATGAATGACCTAGAAATGATTTGACTAGGCCAATTGATCGATGATTCGATCTCGAGTGTGTTTTGATGTGATTCATTGCCTTGGTTCGATGTGTTGAATTGAATGATTGAAGGGAGATGATCGTGAGTGGTCTTCCTGATGTGAAATCGACTAAGTCGATTAGATCGATGCTTCGATCTATGATGTGATTGTTTGTGTGCCTATTCGAACTGTACTAATATGCAGGTGGAATCTGAGGCTAAGGTACGTCATCTGACTCATGTTGTGCGTAGGCAGCCCTAAGGTGTATTAGTTTACTAATCGGGTCTTAGGGAGTAGAACTTGCTGAGACGTGGTCTCAGTGGTTATTGAATAACCATTTCAGGACTTGGATGAGGAGCCTAAGGAGCATGAATCTGATGAGGAGGTCCCTGATGAGGAACCCGAAGAGGAGTACGTGGAGGAGGACCCCGAGTACGACCCGGATGAGGACTGAGATCCCGTCCAGTCTTGTCAGTCCTTGTTTGCATGTAAAAAGTTGTAGATTGGGAATTTTCAGTATGAAAAATGTATGGCCTGCTTTTCTATCCCATTGCTTTATTGTCTGGAGATTTATAACTGCTTCCGCATGTGCATATATAAATAAAAGGGTCGGCGATACATAGTCCTGGGATATCGCAATTTTTAAATCGACCAAAAGTAAGGGATGTGTGCGTGCCTGAGGGTCGGGGCGTGACATAATGATATGATCACAAATTGATCCTTGGATCTTTTGATATATATACAATGATCATCATCTATCATTGTAAAATCATATGCCATTATGGCATTATGAAATCGTACATACCATTGTCTTGACGACTGCTTAAGGCCATATATCGACCTCAAAAGTCGACATACCTTTTCTTCTTGGCCTATCACTATGAAACCAGCATGTTGTTCCATATATGTTCCTTCCTCTAATTCTCCATAGAGGAAAGCAGTCTTTATATCCATTTGATGTAACTCAAGATCCATACTAACTACTATTGCCAGAATTATGCGAATCAAGGTAAATCTCACTACAAGAGAAAATGTTTCTTCATAATTAATTCATTCATGTTGCTTATACCCCTTCGCCACAAGGCGAGCCTTATGCCTTTATATCGAGCCATCAGCTTTACGCTTTATTTTGAGAACCCACTTGTTCCCAATAGCTTTGCGTCCTATTGGAAGATCAATCAGTTCCAAACTTGGTTTGACTTCATTGACTCCATCTCCTCTTTCACTGTATAAATCCATTTTTCCTTATTAGGGCAATTCATAGCCTCATTAATATTTCTTAGCTCATCCTCATCTTGCAGAGCAATCATAAAAGTTTCCCCTTCAATGTCAAAACGTCGACGGGAAATACTTTGGCGACTTGTTCGCCTTATGGGAGATTGTACACTATGCACATCATTCCCCATTATGCTCCCACTTGGATTAAATAATGATAACGTTGTCTCATCATGTGGTTGCAATTGAGAATGAGTTGAATTCAATTCATCACTTCTCATGTTACTCCCACTTGGACGAATTCCACTAATATCATTATCTTGATCCAAGGTTTCAAATAGGGGTAATCTTCCCCTATTTCGCCATTCTTAGGAAATTCATCATCTAAGAATGTGACATCTCGTGATTAAAATTCAGTTATACTCCTACTTTCTTGCTCACCTATGAACACATACCCTTTCGAGTGTTCGGAGTATCTCATTAAAATACTCTACTTTCCTTTAGGACCTAATTTCCCAAACTTGTGAGAGGATTCATGAATATAGGCAGTACAACCCCATGGCTTAAGAAAACTTAAGTCCGGTTTTCTACCTGTCCATAACTCATATGGAGTGGAACTAACTAATTTGAAATGCACCCGGTTAAGTATATTAGCAGCAGTTAACAAATTATCACTCTACAAAGTGATATGGTAAGTTAGCATGCGCCATCATGAACCTAACCATTTCCAGTAGGGTTCTGTTTCTTCTCTCTGCAACACCATTTTGTTTAGGAGTATATGGAATAGACGACTGTCTTTCTATTCCTTTTTCACCATATAATTTTCTGAACTCATCAGATAAATATTCTTGACCTCGATCGGATCTCAATGCTTTTATTTTATTCTCTAATTGATTTTCTACCAAGTTCATAAACCTTTTGAAACAACTTAATGCTTCAGATTTATGAGAAATCAAATAGACATATCCGAATAAAGTATAATCATCTATAAAAGTGATGAAATAAACAGCCCCATGCCTTCCTATCATATTCATTGAACCACAGACGTCCAGAATGGATTAAATGCAGAGGAAATTCAGCTCTTTTACCTTTTCCAAATGGTTTCCTTGTCGTTTTCCTTACTATGCAATGCTCATATATGGGCAAGTTGACTTTTTCAATGTTGCCCAACAAGCCCTCTTTGGCCAGTCTATTCATACGATGTTGGCCAATATGGCCAAGTCTAGCATGCCACATAATCACATCATTATCATATGAAGTAAAAGACGTAAAACAAGGGAATAACAAATATTGACATCACTACAGTCAACATTTAGTACAATAAAACCATCTAGAAAATGACCACAACCATAGTAGTTTGTATCTAAATACAAATCTGCATCACTATTACGGAAGTTCACACTAAAAACAAGCTTAACCAACACAAAAAACAGACACTTAAATTTCGACGAATCTCCGGAGCATATAGAACATCATGTAGGAACAAGGTGCGTCCACCACGCATGTTCAATTGGCAGGTGTCAATCCCTTTAACTTCATCTTTGGAGTTATTTCCTACATAGATCCACTTAATTCCAGTTGGTACTCGTCGGAATTCCACGAAGGATCCTCTATCCTTCGCTACATGATCTGTTACTCCTGAATCTACAGTCCACAAAGAATTGGATTCAGCCAATAATACAGAACTTGACACATAAGCAAAGTTCTCAAATGTACAAGAGGTGTTTACCTTCTTTGGCTCACGACAGTCGCGAGCATAGTGACCTTTCTTGTCACAATTGTAACTCCTCACTCTTGAAATTTTCTTCACTTGATGACGTTTTCCTCTTTTGTGTTGGTTAACTCTTGATCTCTTGCAATAAGGACTTGATCCTTTGCATTCCCACATATTGAACGAATCAATACGCATTCGCTTAGAGCTTAAAGCCCTTTCTGAGCTAGAACCAGCATTGCAAATATCTATTTTCGGCTCTCATGCCGTTAAGCGGTCCTCTACCAGCTCAAGGTGGCACACAGCATCCTCAAGATCTTCCATAACATGGTCAAGAGCTTCTAGTGCTTCTTGCTTTTCCAGCACATATTGAATCTTCATATTCAATATTTACAATTGTTGCCATTCATATCAGCAATTACGTTCTTAGTTGATCTGAACATATCAGACATATATTTATGCATCCACTTTGCACATACCCATCATATCAATGAATAATTTCAAGTAAAGTTTCAGAATCAAAAGGTCACTACGTCTCCAATCATCCTCCAAAAATCCTAACTTAAAACTATTATTAATATAATTGTCTTATACAAAATAAATTCTATGAAGTTACAAGAACTTCTATGAACTACCCACAAAGCAGTCAACAATAACAGAAAGCAAATAATATCTAACATCCAATAGAATAATAATGCTTTCACATAATACAACAATCCATTACACTAAATAATATATTCAAGAAGAAATATCAACATAGAAAGAGATATCTGTCGCGATCAATTTTTTCGGGGGTGAACCACCTAGGATTTTGGCTAATGGATTGTTAAGCCTAAACTTAACTCGGGCTCTCCCAAGCCCATACCAATTCGCGACTTAGGTTTGAATTGTTAACATGCAAATTTTTTAATTAGGAGTCGCCACTAATATATTTTTGGTGGGTCGATTAGAAACCCTAGTAAAGTAACGGGAGATTCACTTTACTCCTACGAACCGCAGACTAGGGATACGGGGACTTGATTACGTTAGATTTCTCTAATGCCCTTTCGGTACCTTTCTTTTTATTTTGAAAAATGTTTGGCAAGTAATTTGGATTGATTTTAAATCTATTTCTCTAACATGTGAGTTGTTCATGCAGGTGCGCAAACCACCAATTTAACACCCAAGAAAGCAATTAAATGATGCAGAACTTACCTCAAAGCAACGAAAGTATCTGCAGTGTTAAATTAAAATCCACATCAACAATCCTAGATATGGTTTCTAATTAACACGCAATTTCTTTTCTTTTTGTTTTCACTTATTAAATGAGACTATAATCCATATGCAATGCAATGCTTTTAATCTAATATGAAATGATATGGCATGGCAACATGTCCTAAACATATGAATAAAATTTTTATGTTCTCTTAATGAACATGCAATTGTTAAATATGCAATTTAAATTAACCAAAATGACTTAATTCTAATGACGTGCAATGCAATGCAATGACGTACAAAATTATTTTAACTAAAATGACATGCAACATTGCAATTTAATATGCGAGATGACAACAAACCTAATCCTAATTAAGATTTTTTTGATTTTTTATTTTACGAAAATAAGATCGACTCAACCAACTTGACGATAGCAAATCAAACAAAAGATAAGATTCATATCCAAAAATTGACGAACCATATTTCGCGCATGAGATCGAGTTAGCCAATTTTAAATTAAATTGAGAATCGAATCTCGGGCTTGAGATTGGATTGTCGATTTTTGTAAGGGATTGCGAGTCGGATTTCGGGCGCGAAAATCGAATTGTCAATCCCTAGCTTGAGGGACTATTTCATGTTGGAATTCAACCATTCATTCAGGAATAATCCTACTAAAAAACAAAGTAAATAAATAAAACTAACATAAAAAATAATAAAAAAGTAAATAAAAAAGAAAAACTACCTAATTGATTTTCCTTTTTTTCTTTTGTTTTTCTGTTTTCTTTTCCCTTCCCAAGCACGGATTGCTCGTGGCAGGGTCACCTATGGCACCGGCGTCGGTCCGCGAGACAGCTCCGACGAAGGGAAGGCACGGTTGGTCGCAGGTCAGGCGGGACAGGGACGGCACAGGAGCAGCAGTAGCAGTCGTCGGGGGAGGCTCGAAGCAGCTCAGCAGCAGCTTCGTCGGACGGAACAGAGGCGTCACAGGTGGAGGCGCTGCAGGGGCATCGGACGGACGAGCTGGAGCGGATCACCGGTGAAGGCGGGGCAGCGTTGCTGCGTCTCGGGGGCGGAACGTTCGGGTGGTCGGGGCGGAACTAGGAAGGCTTGAGTCCTGTCGGCGATTTGCGTGCGGGCGGCGTCCGGAGTCGAACAGGGGCGTCGTGGGTCCGCTCGCGGAGCGGCTCGACTCGAGCTCGGGTCGTCGCGAGGAGGCGATCGGCGATTGCTGGTGTCGCGTCGCCGCGGGTGGAGCGACGAGCGATGATGGGCAGATTTGGCTCGAGTCCGGTCTCAGTAGAGCTTTGGTGGACCGGAGCGGCAGATCAGGTTCCGAGCGAGTGCGGGGAAGGAGGCCGAGGGGGTCCGGCGGTGCGGCGGTGCGACGCTGAGGGTCGGTGATCGTGCACCGAGCGATGCAGGCACGGCCGGTGGAGGTGCGAGGGCGTCCGGCGGGCTTCGTGGCTGCGGGTGGAAGGCAAAACAGACCGGCGAGCGTGAGGGAGACTATGAACAGTAAACGTCCCCTCACCTCTGCCTTTTTACTTTTTACCTTTTCCCCTCTCTCTCTCTCTCTTTGTTGTCAGGAGCTTTTTCACTTCTTTTTTTTTTAAGCCTTCCTCTCTGTTTTCTCTCCTTTCACTTTTTTCCCTTTTTTTTACGAAGAGAACCCCCCAGGTCCTCATACACGGTTGCTTTTATAGGAGGTAAGAGATAAGCTTTCGATTTCCCTTCAAATCTACATCCGCGATACATTTTCACCAACCGATCACTATTGATAAAAATTTAAGATTATGATAAATATTTTCTCGAAATCCAAATCTCGCAAAGATAAATCGCAATATCGCAATATTTTTTCATAAAATTCATCCCATACTGATAAGGATTCAAGATTAAGATGAGATTTTTTCTTAAATCCAAATCTTTCAAGGCCAAATCGCAATATTTTTTAACCATCTGCCCTATCTAAAAAAGATTCATATCTCGGAAAAATTTTAAAATATTATATTCCCATGAGATAATTTTTAATTATTAAAAAACGCTGGCTTGGGCCAACATGCTCGCTTCGTGGGCCTGATCCATCTAATTCGAATTCATCCACCACCGGTCCAATAGATAAAATGCAAATTAAAATAAAATGCACATAAATATATATGCTATGCGATCAATATATATATATATTGATAAAATTAAACCCTAATTTCTTAATGCAATAAACGACTAAATGGGTAGCCAAAATTTAGGTGTCAACAATATCCATACTCAAAAAACATCTCAAACTAATCTAAGAAATAAATAGGGAAAGTCCCTTCTAATCTATTGGTCAAAATATCTAGAAAAATTGAAGGCACATTTGCCAACCATGGAAAAACTTTTGGAGAGCTCTCATGTCGCCTCCACGGCGCATTCACTCCGCGCCATGTGGCGCTCAATCTAAGGGTTGAAGTTTTGGTTAACTCAACCCTTAGTACTCTCTAACAAAAGCTACCATTAGCCTCTTATAACCCAGGACCACGTTGACCTCCCATAACCGATCTAACACTGCTTGCCATTCAGGAGGAAGAGTGTTCATCAAAGCCGGCACCTTCTCAAAATCCAACATAAGATAACCATTCCGTATGATTTCTTGTATCATTTGATTGACCCTGACCACGTGTGATACTAAATCACCGTCATGCCACCGATACTCAGCTAACTCTGTCATCAGCCTTTTAAGTCTAGCTCTTCCTTCGTCCATTCTCGGGATTGTAGGTATCCGTGCATAACACATCATAGTTCCTGCAACAAATGCAGAACTAAAAAATGGATTACTTATAATTCATAATAAACAAAATGGAAAATACATAATTTTCCATAATTCATGCAACAAATGCAGAATAAAAAACAATGGATTACCTCTATCCCACATGGACATAATTGAAAAAGAAACAATTTTTTTTTCCGGTCCACGGTCAACGTTCGTCGGTCAACGGTCAACGGGTCGATGGGTCGGGTCGACGAGTGGCGGGTTGGACCGGTCGGCCCAGTCGGGCTGAGTCAGACGAACCGACCGGTACGTGCCGCGCGTGTGCGCGGGCTGACGTCACGTAGATGTCAGCCGCACGTGCGCGGCATGCGCCAGGCTTCCATGCGGGTCGGGTCAGGTCGGGTCGCCGACCGTCCAACGGTCATCGGCGATGACCTCATCGATGACGTCATCGCGGCGGTTACCGTGACGTCACGGTGACGTTAGCATGTGTCGGTTCGCCGACCGGCGCGTGCCGGTTCGCCGGTCGCCGGCGCGCACGTGCCGATTCGCCGATCGGCGCATGTGGCGCACGTGATGGCTGAGCCAGTGCTTCAGGCGCATCGCGCCCACGCGCAATGGCTTCTGGCCACGCGTGTGGACACGTCCGGCATCTCCCAGCGGTGCACGGCATGTCAACGGACTTGTCTCGACAAGCTCTTTCACCCTATGCCTTCAGAAATTGATTTCGACTTACGGAAACTCGAAAAAATGGATGAACAGTGCTCGGGTGTCGGGATTTCTCGCCCCGATCCGTGTCGGCCGATTATTTTCACGAAAATTCAATCAAAAAACATGAAAGGGGTCGGGAAAACATGAACTAGGGCTTTGATACCAATGTAGGGATTAACTGATTCCCCAAAAACCGGATTCGACACTAAATCAAACCCCTAAAACGAATGCGGAAGAAGAGCCCGGGAAAATCACGTATCACCGATCGTAAAGCACACCACGGATTCGAGTGTACCTTGTTAGCCACAGATTAAACACCGAAGCTGAAGATTGAGGAAGAGAAACCGATCCTGTTCGATCCGATGATGTCAATTGGCCTTGGAGGGAAGATGGCGTCGCCGTTTGCGCTCGTTTTTCTTTTGGAGGGAGAGAGGGAGAGGAAACGTACGCACAAAATGCCAAAGGGTACGTTCGTCTCTCTTTGTCCTCCCTTTTATACGTTCCCTCAAAAATAGAAACGTACCCCTTCATCCATGGGCCATAATCCTGTGGGCCGGGCTTTCAGGCCCAACATGGGCGGACGGGCCTTAAGCCCATCATTAAAACCATCACAATTGCAACTGAACTCGAATATGTTAGCCTTAGCATTTTGGTGCTTTATAAACATCAAACTAGTTGCAGGTTGAAGCGAGCTTTAAACATGAGATTGGGTTGATAAGCATATAGATTGATTGTTGCAATTTCAGTGGCATGTTTTCTGTTGGATATGGTCAATGCAGAACCGACATTCTTGCTTTCAGGACTTGAATATGAGGTTTTGGAAGTTGTCTTTTTTGTTTCCTTTGCTCGGCTCTTCTGCTTGTTGGGTGATCCGGAAATGCTTCGTTGGACCTGGCAAAGAGCTGTATTCGGCACTTGAATTGGCCAATAGCCGTCGAGCTAAATTCGCCTTTTCTTGATTCATCCGAAATGGATCTTTGCACACATACATATAAGATCAATTGGGTTTGGCATGTTTTGCATTAATCCCACATCGAGTAGAAGATGAAACTAACAGAGAGATTTTTTCTATAAATAAAGGAGTAACAAAAAGGGTTTAAATGGTTTTTTGGCCACATAAGAGGTTGCTATCTCAAATTGCAATTTTGGTTGCAATAAGCTATCATGTTTATATATTTTATTAATTCTATGTATATAAATTATTAATAAAAAAATTTGGTTCGGTCCAGTTGGTCTGGTTCGGTCTGGTTCCCACCTTGGAACCGGGAACCGGACCAACCGGCCACCGGTTCCAAGATTAGGAACCGGGAACCAAACCGCCGACTGTGGGAACAACCCAAAACCGGCTGGTCCGGTCCGACCCGGCCGGTTCCCAGTTCGAGCGGTTCCCATTGCACACCCCTAGTAGATGAGTCCATTTACTCCTATCTCCATCGCCATTGTAGAAGTCTAGCAAAGAAATTATTACGTAAATGTGATATAAATAATATATATATATAAATCACTAAGGTTGAATCCACATATATTATCTAGGAACACTAAGGTTGAATTTGCAAGGGGTGAACTCATGAAAAAGCTATTGGATCTGACAGTATAGATTTATTTTACAATATATACTAAATTACTTAATATTTTGTTCACACGACCGTCGACATTAATGGTCAAGTGAATCGGGTAACGGATTGAATTGGACGACGCAATTCTAGTTGAGTGACCTTGGGTTCTTGAAAACTGAATCATGTGGAGTGAGTTTGGACTCTTTCATCCTCAACCTCAAGAGAAGAAGCGAAGACTTGGAAAGATAAGTCAAAGATAAGGATGCAGACGTAACTGGATGCTGGAGAGAGAGAGAGAGAGAGAGAGAGAGAGAGAAAGAGAGAGAGAGAGAGATATGGAAGACATTCATGCTACTTGCAAACATCATAGTCCATTTACATTAGTCTTCAAAGAAGAAAATGAATTATCTACATTGAGTTCCATGTCATCAGAAATTGCTACATTAAATTATTTAGAATTGATTTGCAAAGGAGGACAAATTGGACTCCGCTCCAATTAAGATATTTTGTTGAGTTGTTGGTTGTTTGACTCTCAATTTTTGTTAATAATTTATTATTTTCGTCCTTGTCCTCCATATACAAGTTTTTTTTTTTGAACAGATATACAAGTCTTTCATTTGATAGTATATTTAACCAACATTCACATAATCGAAGTGCAATATGTAGATAGTTTTTTTTTTTTTTTTTTGGTCTAATCAAAAGTAGGAACCACTTTCTTTTTTCATGACATAATAGATAAATAGATACATAAGCCATGTTATTATCTCTTGACCTTGGTTAATTGTCAATAAATTCATAAATAATTAGTCATTTATAAGGAGATCACAGATTTTTATATTGAAAACTCCCAACACTATTATTGGATTTAATCTATGTACTTAGAATGAAAGGGAAAAAAAATTGTTAAATGTAGAAACTTACATGGATAGCTAGATAAAAGACATCTCTAAAAGCCTAAAGTTTTATAAGATAATGACAAATAATTACTAAGAACTTAAATTGAGAAACCTAATTTACCAGGAGGATGATGGTCCACACTTGCCTCTTGCAAGTGTGCGTATGTATTTCTGGGGAAGACTAAATCAAAAGATGGACCAACTGTACGATCAACAATAATTAAAGTTTTTTTTTTTTTTGGTAAAGGCAACAATAATTAAAGTTGATCTTTCAATGTGAATGATATTTATACGATGTTGAAGTTGCCTGGTTAAATTAAGGTTTTCTAGAAAAAGGCAGTGAGAAACTTTCTGGTTATATGTTGTGGGCCGAGCCGGCATTAATTTGCCAGGAGGATGATGGTCCACACTTGCCTCTTGCAAGTGCGTGTATGTATTTCTGGGGAAGACTAAATCAAAAGATGGACCAACCGTACGAGCAACAATAATTAAAGTTGATCTTTCAATGTGAATGATATTTATACGATGCTGAAGTTGCCTAGTCAAATTAAGGTTTTCTAGAAAAAGGCAGTGAGAAACTTTTGGTTATATATGGTGGGCTGAGCTAGCATTAGTTGAGCAAAATTACCAAAAAAGTTCTAAATATTTTTATTTATTAATTTAGTTCTAAACTTTTTATAATTATATCAATTCAGTCCATCCAGCTAAATTTGGCCAATCGGCGTTGACATGAATGTCGGTCAACGCTAATAGATAATTTTTTAATAATATTTTATTTTTGGAATTTGTTAATAATTTTTTATTTTATTTTTTTCCTCCTCCCTCCTTCTTCCTCTTGCTTTGACGATCGATCAAAGGGGAGAGTCAATTGTCGGACTGACATGACCAACTAGTGGCGAGCTAGCCTAGCCACTAGCAAGCCGAGCCCTTGTCGCATCTGGCAAGGGCAAGCCTTGCCCAATGGATCGGTGAGCTCGACCTCGCCATTGCTGGGCAAGGGCAAGCTCGCCTAGCCACTAGTGAGGTGAGCCCTTACCAGATTTGGCAGAGCTCGACCTTGCTGTCGTTGGGCAAGGGTTTGCCTCGCCGTTGCTAGGTGAGGGCTTGCCTTGCTGTTGCTAGGCAAGGCTGACCTCACCCAAATCTAGCAAGGGCTTGCCTTGCCCTCGCTAGGCAAGGTTAGCCTCACCCAAATCCAACAACGACCACCTCGCCCTGCCACCAGGGAGGCGACCCCTCGCCAAATCTGGCAAGGGCTCATCTCACCAATGGTTGAGCAAACTCGTCCTTGCCTAGTGATGGCCCATGTCAGTTCGATGATCGGTGCTTCCCTTTGGCTAGTCATTGGAGCAAGAGGAAGGAGGGAGGAGGAAAAAAAGGAGAGAGAGAGAGAGAGAGAGAGAGAGAGAGAGAGGAAAATGAAAAGGAAAGAAAATTAATAAAAAAATTGAAAAATAAAATATTATTAAAAATTTGTTTGGTGGCATTGCTCGACACCCACGCGCTGTCCATTGGCTAAATTTGACCGGATTGATTGAATTGACATGATTGTAAAATGTTTATGACTAATTTAAAAAAAAAAGATTTATGACTAATTTGGAAAAATTGTAATAGGTTTAGGACTTTTTTTGGTAGTTTTCCCTCATTAGTTATGATTCCTGGTAAGACAGGACTTGATGGTTTATCATATACATGGTAAATTATTTGCCGTGTTAACTTAGCTGAAGTGTTTGCTCAAAAAAAAAAAAAAACTTAGCTGAAGTGATAGGATGGCCCAAAAAGCCACAAGGCCCATGACCATGGCGTCGAGGAATCCAAGCATGACCTTGGCTTTGCCACTCGCCGGTATGACCATACCCGCTCAAGCTTCAGAGAGCTCGATGAGTGATGAGATGCAACAAATAAGCTTAGGTTAGGGTTATCAAGATGAAATCCACACATGATAAAGATCGAAAATTGGCAGAGTGGACCTCACCAGACGTCGTTGGTAAGCCGTAGAGGCCGCAACCATCAGGAGGTGATACGGAGATACTAAAAAAACAAGCGAACCCCATGCAAAAATAATGTCCAAACTCATTCTACTAGTTTCGATATGGTGAACACGGATTAACACAAGTAAAAAATCGGAAACACGTCTATGGGCGCACATCACAAAGAAGTGCAATGGAGAAAATCCCCTCAAAAGTCTGGAACTCTTTTGCAACAAGGGGATTGCTTGTCATACTGAACAAAACAAACTAAGACTCCCGAGCGGCTACAGGTGGACATGTTTTGAACCCTGAAAAATGGGAGATCGAGGTACCGGGACGATTTTGAAACAAAAACACCCACTCCCCCAACCTTCCCTCCCAACAAAAAAAAAAAAAAAAGGAGGGGCGATTTTGATTTCAGGACAAAAGTAGAGGGATTGGTGTTGACGTTTCACCAGTAAAGAAATAATAAAAAAAAAGGAGAAAAAAAATTGTCTAAAAAGGCCCAACAGAAACCCCAAAAACTTATCCAGTTAACTATTAGCAACATTAGGAATACTAAAAGTTGCTTGCTAAATTCACTTGTTAAGTGATTGGGTAAATTTTGCGTATCTAAATTAATTCGCTCGTATAAGCACACATAGATCTGCACATTATTTAAATTTAATAGATGAGTCTTGGTATATTTCCAGCATACTCTCCTACCATGGAGGATCGCATCTGCTCATCTTGTCCTTAAACGAGTCACATTCAAGAACTGTAGGTACTCACAAAATTTTTCTCATTATTCCGTCCTCAGTTATTACACAGTTATTACACTGAACGGAAAGTAACTCTACTTCAACAACCCCAGCTTACCGTCACCCTCAAAAGGGAAAAAGAAAAAACACTACGCCGGCGGTGCAAAGAACCCCGGAAGACGTAACTCTGACTCCTTTAGATCTTACTGTTGAAGAAGGAGGAGCAGCTACAACCGCCGCAGGAGGCGGAGCAAGTGTTGGCGCCGGTGCCGGTGCTCCATGGAAGACAGTCTCATTATAGAACTGGTAAAGCTCAAACCTAACATTGCAGCTCGGGGCCAAGACTCTCCCTCCTTCCTTATCTTTGGGCAGATTCTTGATGGCCCCTTGCAAGCACGCCTTGCACTCCGCCGACGTCAAGTCCGGCGTGCACTGAGCGAGCGTGTATAGCCCCTTCGAGTTCGAGATGTCGGCGTCCTTGACAGCAAACCCCTTCCCAGACCCATCGCTCGCCGCACTCTCCACCAATTCATCGGTCGTGTCCTTTAGCAACTGGGCGAAGCTGCTAGGGCTTGAAATGTTGACCACGTTCATCAATACGAAGTCTGGCGAATCTTGCTCGACGGAGAAAATGGAGTGGTTCGAGTAACGCAGCTGCACTCATCGTACCAAATGATGGAGTCTTTCTCTTTAGGGCAGTCGCTGAGTATTTCCTTGCTCGCGTTGGACACGCAGTCGCCACAACTGGCGGCAGCGATGTCACCACGGCAGAGGAATAGCCCGTAGGTGCGGTCAAGTGGGTTTTTGCTGGCAGTGGCATTGGCAAAGCCGTCGGCTTGCGGATCTTATTCTGCTTGCGGGACTGAGCATAGAATTATCGAAAGAAGAAGAGTATGTTCTGTTCTCTCGGGGAAAAAGAAAATTGTTACGGGGAGCTTTATGCGATAATTTGCCTTTGATAATTACTTTTGCAAATCTCGAATTCTTATGCATATCTTGATAATAGAATGGTGAAAAGGAGAAAATTTTACTCTCAAGAAAATTCTACACAAATATCTTGCTCACATTTCCTGCACCAAGTTGATGAGACAAAGGTGACGATTTCGACAAATTGATAAAACAAAGAGGACAATTTATGTTCATAATTTATGCTTTCATGCTTCTTATTTGTTCTTATTATTATATTATATTGCATGTACTTACATTGTGATTCCATAAAATTCTACAATTGTACGTTTCATATTTTCTTTTAATTGGAGCTTTTATGATGGGATTCGGATCCACTTTAAACGAAACTCCACATAAGCTCTAAGTTTGCTTGATGTAGATGTTCTTTTATAATTTTTTTTCTTTTTGGTAAAGATGCACTTCAAAACTTACATTGGAAATAATATAACAAATATAATCTTAAATCTGTGCATGACGGATATCTTGCTAGTTTTTATATATGCATTTACCTAGTTTATTTTGTTACGTATATAGATCCTCTGAACTTGAGCTAACTGACGTGTTTTCTCCTTATGAGTGTAAATTGACCTTCTCAATTTGCTGCATTAAGAAGATGACTCATTAACATAAATAATAGAATCGTCTGAATTTATTATTCCTATTTATCTCTTTCTTTTCTTTTCATTTTCTTTCGCATATTTCTCTTTTCCTTTTCTCATTTTACGATTTTTTTTCCTCAATTCCAGTGGGAGCGTCACCACCGTCCTCCCCATCTGATAGAGAGGCGAGCTCGTGCAATAGCCGATAGTGGCGAGGCACGGCAATGAGGTGAGGGCCGTGTGAGCTGCGTTGGAGAGGGAGAGATGTGTTGGGATCTTAAGTTTTTTTGTTGATTTTGCTTCCTTGACCGATCGAAAAACTTTGGGAGATAAAATGTCACTTGGGTTGACCCAAAAACTATGAATGAATGGCTGTTGCTGGTGCATTATGATTCAAATGGGGAAAGATAATAGGATAAACGGTGAGGACGGTGGCCTTTTTGTCCTCGCACAGGTGTCATTTGTCAAGGTCAGTTGCGTGAGTTGCATTCTCTTGTTGAGTGTGGAGAATTGACCAGCCAGGGTCCAGATACATGCAACTCTAATATCTCAGTTTCAATCGATGACGGTGGCGACAGAGAGGGTTGATGGACTGCGATCATGTCACTTTCTGTATAAAATTTTAGACTTCCCTCGATTAGACACGAGAAAACTTATCGGGTTTAATTGCACAAGTTAAGCGGGCTCTACCTGAGAAGAAAGTAACAAGTGGTTACAAAGTGCCACTTCAGCTGATGTTGCAAGCACTTATGTACTGTACACCAATCACGAACTGACATGTGTCACTGACTAGCTCCACTCCTTGGAGGGCATGGCTAAGATCTCGGATAGAGAGAGACAGATGAGAGGATGGCGGCGTAAACAGATAATCAACTATGGAGTTTGTCTGAAATGGGGCCGGCATCGGCTCGCCATGTATGGATCGGGAAGAGAGGGAGCGAGGGAGATGTTTACTTTTGTGTATAGATGAGGAGATGTACCAGCGGATGGATCCGTGCTTAGTTGCTTCCCTTTCCATCAGTGATCAACAACCACTCATTATAATCAAGTAACTATGCAAGTCACGCAAAGAATATGTCTAAAAGTGAGGTCTATGACCTCGATTTCTAATACATGCGACAGAAATAAAGCACTGCGAATTATGTACAAATGGATATATTTCCTCATACATCATGAAAAGTCATGTAAAAGATGACGATAAATGAAACTCTGGCCATTTCTGTTGATTATTTCTTTAGACAAGGAAGAACTTATATTCCTCAACTTAACAAGACCACGCAGACATGTATAAAAATAAAAACCGCCTCCCATGCCAAAGGTGTTTGCTCATTGTTCATTAATGATCTTGCTAGAATGCTGAGGAGCTTATGATCAAGGTCTCTAGGAGACTATCGCAAGGAAAGATTTCCACTCGCATCACCGTTCAACGGGGGTAAACTTCGGTGACGGACATCTCATTGATCGACATTGGGGTAGACCTGCTAGCAGATTGGTCTGATTCGAGCTCTTTCTCTGTCCTGCTCTGGAGAAAGAAGGCCGGTTGTTGGGGCAGTGCAAGACTAACAGAGTAGCTGCTCAACATCAAGACTATGTTTGCCATTGTGGGTCTATCCATTGGATCTTCCTGAACACATAGTAAACCAATGTGGAGGCATCTAAGAACTTCATCTCTTGAATACGACTCTCCAATGGCTGGATCTAACACTTCCAACGGCGTATTGTCTCTCCAATTTTTCCAGGCCTAAAAAACAGTTCATTGAGAGAAAAAAATTCAATACGTCAAATCTGCTTTGTTTAACAATTTCTTTTTAGTTATAGTCAATCTCTGCAACTTACATAGCTGGCGAGATCTTCATTGCCATCTGATTGGTAGAAGAAACTATTCTTCTTACCACTAATGAGCTCAAGAAGTAGAACACCGAAACTATATACATCGGACTTCGCGGAGAACTGTCCATGCATTGCATACTCAGGTGACATGTAACCACTGCAAAACATAATGCATTAGCAATATAAGTATACATAAGCATAAAAAGTAGAGAACAAATTTTAACAATACTTACAAAGTCCCCACAATTTTATTGGTATTTGCCTGTGTCTGATCGACTACAACAATTCTTGCCATGCCAAAATCTGAAATCTTTGGAATCATTTCACTATCCAACAAGATATTGCTTGCTTTTAGATCCCGATGAATGATCCGAAGTCGAGAGTCCTCATGTAAATAGAGCACTCCTCGAGCAATCCCACATACTATCTTGTAACGTCTCGACCAATTCAATTGCCTGCTCTTTTCAGGATCTGCACATATGCACCATTCAAATTTGGGTATCTTTACTTAATAATTCATTTTAAATAGATTTTATGCAAGCTAACTTTAGGTTCCCAAAGCTATGGAAACATTCAACGTAACTGGTGGCTGCTCAAATGCTCCCTCAACAGGAGCAATAATTGAAATAAATTAAATGTAACGTACCAAATAAAAAGTAGTCGAGACTTTTGTTTGGCACAAACTCATAGACAAGCAGTTTTTCTTCACCCTCCAAGCAGAACCCGAGCATCCTCACAAGGTTCCGATGTTGAAGCTTCGCTACTAGCAGGACTTCATTCTTAAATTCTACAGCACCTTGTCCTGAGCCTTGAGATAGTCTCTTCACAGCTATTTGTTGTCCATTAGGAAGCCTACCCTGAAAAATTAGCATTTTGATGTCTAAGTACACATGAATAGCTCCTGATGACAACTTTTCAAAATGACCAAATAAAAAATCTTCAAATCTTTTCACATTAAAGATCTTGCAAGTACATTTAAGCCATTCTCAATCTGCTTTCCGACTAATCATACCTGGAAAACTTCCCCGAATCCACCCTCGCCCAACTTGTTTTGGTGAGAGAAATTGTCTGTGGCGGTCTGTATGGTGGCAAAATCATACTGCAAGGACTCGGCGTTTGTAATGTCGTTTACGCCTACATGACAAAACAACATAAGATGGTCATTTCACCAAAAGCATTGAACAGTATATCCTGCGGATACGGTTTCGTCATTCTATCCAACTATATAGTATAGGTACGTATTTCATACTGCTTTGATCTTCTTGAACGACTTTGTACGGCTTGGTCACTTTCCTCTGCCTCAAACAGCAAGCGAGGAAGAGAAGCACCACGCCCACGCCAACAGGAACAGCGACGGCAATGATTATCACAGTAGTTTTATTGCTTTTGCCTACATATGTGCATCAAAATCTTAATAGCATCAGTATGTGTTTATGACTACGAGATCTTAGAAACTGGAACTGCTACTATAGGCTAGAGGAAAAGTAAACAACAGAGAAAAACAAAAATAAAAAGTGCGCTTAAAGAGCAAATGTCCAGAAGAATTAAGCTGTAATTTATAGTCTGTCCATCTTACAAAATCCATTATTTTCCTAATTCCCATGTGAGAGCACCAATTGTTTATAGGGGTTTAACAATTAATTGGTCAAAGCCACCTTTAACCAATTGTTATGTAAAGAATCTAATCTCTAAAGTGGACGTAGAACCCACCGTGTTCAACTGGTATGACATTGAGACATATAATTGCCTGCGACCCACCATCTTGACTTTATGGAACGAATGACGTCGATCACGTATTTATTTCTATAACTTTTGGCACTTATTAATAATATCTTCAACACAGCCGCTCAACAGTTTCTTTAACAAAAATTTACAACACCTAACTCATCACTAAAAAAAAAAGACAGGACCACAAGACCAGAGGATTTTATGTAATCGAAAATCATGTTTTCCTTCATCTAACCAATTACTCAGCACATATATTATCCATATATTTTTCCTTGACAGAAAAAGATTTATGGTAATTAATGCTTCATGATTAATAGGATGGATCGACAAGACGATACCTTCTAAATCAAGATCTTGATTCAAAGCTAAAAGAGGAGACTTAGGAAAAAAGAAATTGCATTTGACTCTAATAACAAGTATGCTAGAAATAAAGAGAAATTAAAAAGGGTAAGAACAAAAACATGCGTAGGTGCTTAATGGATAGCTTATCTGTGTGGAATCAAAAGTTATTTATTTCCTTCCACTCATAATTTTCCTTCAAAGTTGAAGATGCAAAAGAACACTTTTAAGTTTGGGAAGATTCCTGAACAAAAAGTTTGGGAAGATTATGGAAATTATATATAATTTTAAATATCAGTATTTGTATCAAATATATTTTAGATGTTCGTGCTAAAAATGTCAAAATTAGACTTCATTCCAAAAGAAAAATGAAAAGAAGTAGAACTTACAAACCAGAGAAAAAAAAATATGAAAAATCTACATCGTCAATCAAATTATTAAGAGTACAGCGAAAGAGAATGAGACTCTGAAAAGCCCCTAGAACACATTCCAAAGCTTGATTTATCACCGCTGTGTTTGAATCATTGAACAGCACTTCATAGTTTATTTTTGTTAAAGAAGTACAATCGAAGAATTTAGACTATCAAGTAGCATCAGTTGTTGCCAAATGAATAAATGCAATAGATGTTTCTAGCATAGAGGAAGACAAATAATAAAAACAAACGCGTACCTTTAGGAGCAGGAGGAGGAGAGGGAACCTGGGATGGCGGAGGGGACGGTGCCGCCAAAGCCGATGCATTGTAAAAGGGGTATAGCTCAAACCTCACGCTGCAGCTCGGAGTGAACGTCCTCCCACCTTGGTTCCCCTGGGGAAGGCCCGCAATCGCCGCCCGAAGGCATGTGTTGCAGTCCGACGCAGTCAAGTCCGGCGTGCACTGCGCAAGGGTGTACAGCTTCTGCAAGCTCGTGAAATTCGCCTCCTCGACCGCGACTTTTTTCGCCGACCCACCGTCGGACGCCTTTGTGGCGATGTCGTCCGTGGTCTGTCCCAGGACTTGCATGAACCGGGCTGGGTCGGAGATGTTCCCGGTGTTGTACATCGTGAGACCAGGCACCTGTTCCATGACCCCGTAGATGGACCGGTTGGAGTACCTCAGCATGCATTCGTCGTACCAGATCGTAGAGACTCGCTGGTTGGGGCACCTTTGGAGAATATCCTGTGTTCCGGTGGTCACGCACTCGCTGCACGTGGCGGTGCTGACGTCTCCGCGGCAGAGGAAGAGCCCGTAGGCCCGATCGGGAGGGTTTTGGCCGGCGGTGGCGTTGGCGAAGCCGTCAGTGTTGTCGGTGGCAGCGGCAGCGGCGGAGAGGTTAGAGAGCAGGGTGTTGAGGTTGGATTGGTAGGTGGAGTTGGTAGAGTAGAGGGTGGCGTTGCAGTAATGCCATAGATAAGTTGGTGCTGATTCTGTACTTGAAAAATTGATGAAGAAGAAGAGGAGGCAGGGAGAGAGGGAGAGGGAGATGGTGAAGCAAGAACTCATTTTCAGGTTGATGATTCCCTTGGCTTTGAGGCAGGGGGCTGGGAATTATGGGAAAGAGAAGAGGGTTGTCTGCCCTCCTATGTTTTTTGTTGTGGAAACTATGAGAATATGTTATAAATAGGAAGGTTATGAGATGGCGACACGTGTCCACAGGGGACCGATGTCAGGCTAATTTAAAAACTATACTCTACTCTCTCCTCTTCCCAGCACGCCCTTTCTCTCTTCGCCGCTCCCTCTCTCGCTTCGACCGAGCCCACGTCCAACCGCCGCGGTGGTTCGTCGGACGAGCCACCGCGCCCTCGTCCGACCGACGAACTTCGCGACGGCGGAGGCGGAGCCGCGCGGTGGCTCGTCGGATGAGCCACTGCGCCGCCCCTCCGACCGTGCCCTCTCTCTCTCTCTCTCTCTCTCCGAGTCCCGAACGAGCCCTCATCCGACAAACCACCGTGTAACCTCCGCCTCAAAAGGTGGGAGAGTGAGGGGGCGGAGAAAGAGAGAGCGGGCAGGGGAGAGAGAAGAGAGAGAGAGAGAGCGCAGACCGGAGGCAGGAGAGAGAGAGAGAGAGGAGAGCAGAGAGAGAGAAATTTGGTCCCACATGCGATATGGATCGCGTTTCAAGATCTTTCTTGTTAGCTACGCTGGCACAGAAGACAAGACGTACCTAATGATTTTTCAGAAAGTATTAGGAGAATTTAGCACGTTCATACCGTCTGATCTGATAAATAATTATAATAAGAATAGTGCTAGGTACATCGGTGAAAATAATCTAAAATATGGGATTAGGCTCTGTCGCACGTTTAATTTTTCTTTTTTTGGTCGGTGCACATTTAATGTTTACACGCCTAGATTTCCAATCTTTTGTCTTTGTTATTGATGTTCAAATGGTAAGATCTAGTGGCTACAAATGCAAGCAAGGTCCTGCTTGTGTTGGAATCATAATGATATTAAGCTAAGTACCTGGACAATGTCGTATCACAAATTTTGTTGACCTTAATGCATTGCTAAAAATATCAAAAAAAAAAAAATCAAAACATATAGAATTATTCTAATTAATGGAATGTGGTGAGAACTTGCGTTTTTTTTTCCATGGAGGACTTGTTGTTTCATTGTTTCTTAGTATGTGATCAATTTAAACTATCAATCAGACTAGTCTATACAATAATTTTCTCATGTATTATGCTGTTTATACAGCAACATGCAAATGATGGATGGTTGGTCATATGGATGATTTATTGGACTACAGTCACCAAAGTCAAAACTAAGCAATTTTATGATCACATACCTTTTTCTAATACGAAAAACGCAATCCAGATTAGGTTCAACAGCACCATTGAAAGCTTGGAAGGTAAAACATCAAATTTTATTTTTGGAAAATTCAATACAAGTCGGATTATTGCACGTTGAAATTCAAGATCCGAGTTATGAACGTCTACAATTTGGAATTGTCTCCCAAGCGACATATTTTATAGTTCTAAAACATATAATATTCATACCTTAGTTTTCGCAAGGTCTAAGGTCCAATTTTTGACCAAGTTAAGAAAAACGGTGCGAGATTTTCCTTAAAGTCAAAAGAGCACTAAAGTTCATTCCTTTGTGTTAAAGCGACAGGAGCTGGGGCGACTTGGGTGGGCAGAGGCGTAAGATGGACGGTGAGGATGGAAGACAGCATTTCCCCTCGTACGAGGTGGTTGACCAAAGTGAGTTGCGTGAGTTGAGTTCTAATTGCGTCCACGTGGAGACTGGAAGGAAGAAAAGTCAAAACATGTATCCCAGTGACGTCATTGTAGAGAGAGAGAGAGAGAGAGAGATGGGATGGAAGTGATTTTGGTGGCCCTCATTTTCTCTGGCGGTCATAGCTTTGGATTTTCCACCAAAATTACGGTAATAATAGCAATACTTTTGCAATATCAAAATTGATTCGTGCAATTCGACGCAACAATCAATCGGTGTAAGGAAAGATCAAACCCTCTCAAACGTTTTGCTCGAATTACGCCTATTTATTTAGGAGATACAATGCAATTGATCTTTTTTTAGATCGCTGTATAAGGCTATAATCTAATTCACTTTAGATATTACTCTCTTTTATCCTTCATATACTAGCCTTACATTGATAAGTATTCTCACTCAGGCACATTTAGTATTGCAGTTTTCGATACCAAATTATATCATTTCTTTCGCATGCACCTTTCACAAATTAGATAAAATCCACATGTATTATCTGGAGACACTATCACCTCCTCGGTGGATAAGTCCATTCATTCCTATTCCATTGCCATTCTAGAAGTCTAACGAAGGGTTGGATTTGCAAGGGGGTAAGATCTCGAGAAAGTTCTCAAATTTGATATTGACTTTATCGAGTCATCTTCTTCACATGAGTGTCGATATTAATGGTCACGTGACTCACATCATGGATTGAATTGGACGCAATTCTAGTTAAGTGCTCGAAAGTTGAATTACGTGAAAGTGAGTTTGAACTGTTTCGTCCTCAACCTCAGGCGGAGACTAGAAAAGATAAGTTAAGGATAATAATGCAGACATTAGTAATTTGCAAACAAGGACAGATTGGACTTTACTCCACTTAAAATATTTTGTTGAGTTGTTGGGTATTTGACTACCAATTTTGTTGATAATTTAGTATTTTCGTCCTTCTCCATCATATACAAGTTCTTCAATTGATAATATATTCCATCAAAATTGACATAATTAAAGTGCTGTATGTAGATAGTTTTTTTGTTGATAAAAAAATAAAAATCAGAAGGAGCAACCCCCTTTTTCCATTACATAATAGATATATAGCTACATAAGCCCGCTGTCATCTCATGACCTCGGTTATTTGTCGATAAACTCATAAATAATTAGTTATTTATAAGGAGATCAACGACGTTTGTATTGAAAAAAAGAAATCCTGACATTATTGGATTTAATCTCTGTACTTTTTTTTTTTGGGCAGAATCTCTGTACTTAGAATGGAAAGCATATATTTGTTAAATGTAGGAACTTACATAGATAGCTAGATAAAATACATCTCCAATACACTAATAATTAATGGAATCTACCTAAAGTTTTATAAGATAATGACATATAATTACTAAAGACATAAATTGAGAACCTAATGCCAGGAGGATGATGGTCCACACTCGCTCTTTGCAGGTGCATGTATGTATTTCTGGGGACGGCTAGATCTAAAAGTGGACTGACTGTACAAGCAACCAATAATTAAAGTTGATCTTTCCATGTGAATGGAGTTTATAAGAAGTTGAAGCTGCCCGGCCAAATTAAGGTTTTCTAGGAAAAGGTTGTGAGAAATTTTCTGGCTATATATTGTTGGCCAGCATTAGTTGTAGTTGTCGTTTGATAAAACTTGATGGTTGATCATACACATGGTAACTTAACGAAAAACTGTAATCAGTTGAAAGAATAGAAAACCGATAATTTCAAGGTTTCCGCAACAAGTGCAAGCTCAAACTTTTTGATTTCAAACAAATTACACATTCTCCACGTAAGAAGGTCAAATAGCAACATACCAAATAAGAAGTAATTAAGACTATTACTTGGCAGAAACTCGGAGGCCATCAGCTTTTCATCTCCCCCCAAGCAAAAATCCGAGCAGCTGTACAAGGTTTCTATGTTGAAGCTTCACAATTAATAGGACTTTATTCTTGAACACTCTGTCTTGAGCTTTGAGAAAGCCTCTTCACCGCAATTTGTTGTCCATTAGGAGGTCTTCCCTAAAGTTTGTTGCATTTATCATTTTATTCCTTGTCAGAACTTCTTAAAAACTAACATAAAAAATGTTACATGTTTGTTTCTTTTCTGGCACCATCACGTTCAATTCACATATAAGGCATTTTTTTATTGTTTCTAACTAATACTCCACCAAATCCACCATCACCCAACTTGTTTTCAGGAGAGAAATCATTTGCCCCAGCTCGTATTGTAGCCAACTCAAATTGCATGGCTCCACAGTAGTAAGTTCGTTTGCACCTGCATTACCAAAAAACATAATTTGATTATGAGAATACGACGATTTGGCTCGCAGTGGTGTTTATACTAATTTTGAGATTACATCGATTTGGCTCGTGGTGGTATTTATATTGTTGCTAGTACTTGGGAACATTATCCCAATGAAGAGAATCGGATGGGACCAGTACGATAGTCCCCCTACCCCAAAAGAAATCTTTCCTCTCTTGAGTGGTCATAAAAAATAAAGAAAAACCATAAATACTACAGGGAACAAAGTAATCGGATGTATCTTTTATCTTAGTCACTTCTTCATGCTGAGAGTAGTGTAAGGTCTGTTAAATGCGGTGCAGATGCTACCTATGGTTGGAGAGAATTGCTAAAGGTTGGGAGTATTTTGAGGCCTCCTTATGTGGTTGGTCATGTCAAATCTATACCCTAGTGGCATGTCTCATGGCATCCTAATGGGATATTTCTGGATGTATAACCAAGGAGAGTAGTTTAAGATGCCGCTCTTCTCTGGACTGCAAAAGCAGCTGACATAATTTTTGCTTTGAATGGAAAAAGGCCCAATGTGAAGTATGAAGATTTGGTATCAATCCAGGTAGATGTTTGTAGTGTAATTTTTTAGAAGTCTTCTTCGGAAGACAAGATGCACTACTGCTTCTTGCGACATTTTTACCTCTGCTTCAGCATGGGAGGATGTGAGGAAAAGAGTCACAAGAGTTGAATGGTATCTATTGATTTGATTTCATCTAATTTGCTAAGGTTTGTATTCATATTTTGGTTGGCGATACAAGATAAGCTGCCTATATTTCAAGGAATTGATAGATAGTCTTCTAATCATGGCCACTCCCTATTTTTTGTGTCAAGAAACAACTGAGATTAGATCCTATTTATTCTTTGGATGCAGTTTCTGTAAGCAAGTCTGGAAGAGTGTTCTTCAGCTTTGTTTTCCTAATGATATTGGTGTTTGGGAATTTGAATTGTCCTGATGCAGCAAGCTATGAAATGGAGAGATTTTCATAGGTGTTTGGTGAAATATTTGTAGAACTGCTGCATTATTTTGTCTGAATGCCAGAAATGAGCTGTTACTTTCCCAAAGTATTCCTTCTATTGATGGCATTATTATTGCTTGTGCAGTCGAGTATAGTTTTGAACGTTGAAAGAGCATGAAGAATTGTAATCTTCCATTTATGGAAGACTATTTTGAATCTTGATTGTTGTTCATTGTTTTCTGCAGGTGGCTGTCGTATGAAGGGGTGATCAAAACTAGGGCGGATCAGATCCGAACGGGCCTCTTCCACTAGTTCATTTTTATATTTTGGCTAAAAATCAAGTTTATCATAATAAGAAAGAAAAGTAACAATATTTTATTACAAAAATTGTCATGGTTAATTGGTTATTTGTCCTTGATCTTTTCCATTATATATGCCATATTTATGTCAAATGGACTCCCAATTTGTATGGATAACATATCTGATTCCTTAAAAAAAAAAAAAAAAAGTTAAGAAAGTTTCATAATATGCTCAGACACAGATAGTTTACGAAATAATAAAGGCAAATAGTCGATTTACCACTCTTTCCTTGGACGACTTCATATGTCTTCTTTCCCTCTCTTCAAAGCAAACAACAAGTGAGAAAGAGAGGTGTCATAACGACTCAATAGGAACTGTAATTGCGATGGTTATCACAGTAAATTTGTTGCTTTTTCTTGCTTTGTAGTTATTTCCTGCACACATGTCATTACGTGTATGAGACAATGCCAAACTAATTTGAAAACATTTTAGATGAAAGCGTATTTAATATTTAAACATTTTAACACTCTGCTTCACTAGGTTGAATTATGACCTAAGACTAAGGCATCAAGATTGGTAATTTGACATGCAATTTGACATGGCGGTCCATTCATTATTGGATGTTCTATGTGATTCATTGCAAAGACAACAATTTCCAGCAAAAAGTGACCTAAATAACTATATTAATATATTACTCTAAGATTCATGACTAAATTGACAAAATTAGAAATTTTAGAAGAGAATTGACATTTGTACAACAAGTTCAAAAGTGATTGGACAATTTGGTTTTCATAAACGGCCTTGTTGTTTCAAGCACAGCCTTTTGGCATATGTTTCCTACAGGGTATTTCTTGTTTGGCTGATTTAAGTTCGACAATTTGTCTTACAAATTTTTTTTTTCTGACAATTTGTTCATCTTCTTCATTATACTTCTTTCCTAACTAGATTTGCGCACCACCACCAGAAATACATCCAGCACATCTCCATTAATTCTTCCATACCCATACAAGGGCTAGCCAGTTTTGTCTATGGTCCAAACTCATCGGCTATTGTAACTCATTAGATATCTCGTCGACAATGTAACTCTCGTCGATGTGACGGTTGGAGTTTTGCCTTCGCTGGTCAAGATTTAGTGCTTTCGGAGAGCTAATAAGGTCATGAGACTTTCTTTTTCAAAACATATTGCCGTGTAGCAGTTTAAATGAAGAGACTTGTGTTATGGGGCCACTTTCTTAGCTGTTTTGGAAATTTGGACTACTGTTGCAGCGTTTATGACTTTTTTTCCCACATTTCTAACTTTTTTGAAGAAAATGGCTCAAATATGCCTTCAAATTTTGGTTCAATGTCCAATATTATCCTTGGACTTATAATTTTTTAATATAATCTTTTAGCTGCTTCTAAATTTTCAATATAGTCCATGAGCTTACAATGTGTTCAATTTAGTCCTTCACTTTTCATGAGTCAAATCAGCCCTTTGATACTATTCACAAGGTTTTATAATCAAATTATTGTCTACATATTATAGTATCTTTAGTTTCAATCCACTTTTTTTAATAAAAGATAAATATGATATCCTTTTTATTGCAATTTTACAATTTTTGGTTTTATAAATATTAATATAATTCCGTTTAAGTATATTTTAACTTATGATCCTTATAATAGGATAAATACAACATCATTTAGAGTAGTAAAAAAGGACTTTTTTTTGTTGATTCAGGAAATAGACTCACATGAAAAAATATTCCAAAATCCAAACAATAATGTAATTATGAAAACTCTTGACTTTATAATGGAAAGTTGATGGAGGATTGAACAAATTGAAAATCTAAACTCCAGTTTCAAGAATAGCTAGCTACTCTGGAATTTTTACTTATAAAAAAAAAAGAACAAAAACTCAGCAGTCTCGGTCTCGTCATATCAAGCGGTTTTAGCTTTTCCTTGAGCTCAAATGCACCGTACCTTTCTCGATATTTCCAGCAGGAACCGGCACTGGAGGTGGTGGAGAAGACGGCGGACTGGCGCTCGACGCATAAAACAGGTACAAATCCCATCGGAAAATACAGCTTCGCTTACAAACAAAGCCTCGTCCTAGGCTTCCACTGCAACACTTCTCGGTAATCATCGATGGCTTCGTACAAGCAAACTCCTGCAATCGGTGGGCGACAAGTCAGGACTACGCTGTAACAACGAGTAGATTGTACTACTGTTGTACAGTAAGTCAGCCTGCCCAGTCGCAAACTTGCGCTTCGAAGATCTGCGGCATCGTTCAAAAGTCGTAGTGTCAAGTTCCACCATATCGCATGGTTCATGGTGAGGTTGCCAAACCCGGTAAAATGGAAGTGTAGGATACGCTTGCAGTACGCCGTGGATTGCAGTGTCCGAGTATTGGATAAGGCATGGTGGGTCTCCGGTTCCCCAAGAGAAAGCCGCCTTCTGGTTAGGGCACTTCACGACCAATTTTCGACTGCAGACCTCACGCAGATCACGCAGGTATCTGCCCATGTATCACCTCAGCAGTAAGCCTTGGCAGTAAGCGATGGCGTAGACGGTGTTTGGATTCTCGCCCGTGCTCGTGTTATAGAACCCATCATGTGCAGCTACGTTGGAGAGAGAGCTGAGGACCTTGTCGTGGTTCTTTGCGTAGGTGCAGTTTGACGTGAAGTTTCTGTTGGAAGTTTGTTTGTAAAAGCAAACTAAGTATATGTTTCTTGTTCCACGTAAGAAGAGTGAGAAGAAGTGGACCAATTAATAAGTGTGGGGTTTCTTTTGTGTATCAAAAGGAATGCTTGGATGTGGGCTAGACTCACCATATCCGCGTGCGGATGCTCGATTATTTGGCTATGCACCCTATGGTTTAATTATCACTAACCCTTTTGTTATTTATTTATTTGTTTTTCTTATGGCTATCTTATTAATTTTAATCAAAGGTTGTTTTTGTTTTTGAGAATTTTCGGAAATTATTTTAAAAAAATTCGAAATTTTATTTTAAAAAATATTTAATTATTCCGAATTTTTGTTTGTATCTTTTCAAGACAACCTTTAGAAAAAATACTTGTTCAGTTTGCAACTTTTTCTAAAGAGTTGTATTTGTTCATTTTTTCAACTTCTTCCGAATGAACGTCTTCCGAATGGACATCTTTGTTCATTTGAGCAATTTTCAAAAGTTGAGCAATTTTCAAAAGGACACATTTATTCGTTTTTTGCAATTTTTCATGAAGAGTTACCTATGTTTTAAGACTGTTTTATATATATACACGTCAGTTTTTGGAATAACGAGTATGTGATTATTTTTTATCTTTTCGAGCATTCATTATAAAAACTACAGCTATTCTTTCAATTATTTTCTAGAGGAATTTTGGAAAAATACTAGAATTGCTATATAGTATTTTCATTTTTGAGATTTTGTTATATTTTGGAGGAAATTTTCCGATGACCATTAGTAACGTTGTGGGGCAAATAAATCATTAAAAAAGTGATATTATACCTCAAAGTTCGACTTAATTACTCTAAATATTCAACTTCATTGTTCTACCCAATTCGAAGTTATATTTTCCCAACAGTTTTAGTGGTGTCGAAGCAATATTGTGCATGGGATGGGTAGGTCCAGATCAGAACAGTCAGCAAAATGAGGAAATAAAGAGTGGATGATGAGGAAGTCATATTATTTTCTGGTGTTTTTCGGTGCTTGAAGGAGTTTTGCTGGATGCAGTGTCGGAGATTTTCATTTGTAGGAGAAGAAGAAAAGAGAACATAGAACCAGATATGTAGCTGCTGCTTCAGAACTTTGAGCATAAACGCAGAGAAGATTAAGGAAGAAGAAAAGAGAGATGGCGACGGGGAAGCAAGACTTAGTGGTATTGGCTTAGCGAGACCGTCACGGAATCAGAGGAGCAATAATGTTCGAATTGCCGTCCCATAAGTTTTGTCCATTCTACAGGTTTCATGCACTTCGCCCGCCATGTCGCCATCGAAAAGTCTTGTGTAACTTTACGATGGATGTGTAATTTGTAGACCCCTCGTATCTTAATTAATTAGTTAGACAAATAGATCCCCCCCACCCACGCCTGACTGCAATATCGGCTGCAAACGGAAGTTATTGGCTTTCTAGTAGAAAACCCCTTTGCGATGACCTGTTGCTCACTCAATTGCAACGGTCCGGTTCAGTCTGATTTGGTTCCTGAATGAGCATCAAAGATCACCCCGGTGCACAGAGAACCCAGCTAATTGAGAGTGACTTCTGGGAACTGTAGATGGACTTTCTGGCGAGGAGAGACATGAAGGACCAAGGTGGGATTTTTGCTTGAGGGGCAACTTCAGAAATAGTCTAATCTTGGTGATTCTCGATGTTGCAAGCTCTACTTTAAATGATGTTTCGGCTCCTTTTTGAGTTTGTAACCTATTAGGCTGGCATAAAATAAAGGGTTAATACCCTGAAAACCCCAAATTGGTACACTTGTACAAATTTACTCAAAACTATTTTTGACCATGAAAAATCTCAAACCGGTAAACCTCGTGACAAATTTACCCCGACGACTATAAAAACCCTAAACTGGTACATTTATGACAAATTTACCCCAAACTAATTTATTCGACTGCAAAAAACCATAAACTGGTAAATTTGTGACAAATATACTTTTGCTAAATTGGATTAATACCACAAAAATCACAAAAATTGTAAATTGCGACAAACGAAGTGTAAAATCATAAATTGGTATACCGATTAACTGTCACGTGTCATTTAACTTAATAATTTGAGAATAAAATTTAACAAAAACTAACATAGGGTAAATTTGTCACAAGTGTACCAGTTTGTGGTAAATTTGTCAAAGGTATATCAATTTGGGGTTTTTGGTGGTCAAAAAAATAATTTGAGGTAAATTTGTCACAAGTGTACCAGTTTGGGGTTTTTCAGGGTATTAACCCTAAAATAAATGAAAAGTGGGATTGACAAGATGGGGAGTTTGGTGTGAATTTTATTAAGGGATCAATCAATTTGCATCTATGGAAAATTTCATGCGAAATACGAAACAGAGTGAGAAAATCCGGTGATAACTTTTTCTTTTATTCCAACCAGGCTCCTTCGCTAAATATACAGAGTGATCATCAAGAGATAGGCAAATTCCAAGCTCATCAATGATATATCCACTTAGATCTACCTTTACTCAAAAACTTAAGTTGTGAAACAATGATGATAATATTAACTACGACACACTTTGAAGGACAGAAACTATGATGGATTAGGCTTAGCTGAAATTATTCCAGGAAAAAAAAATCAGCAGTTATACTACCAGTATATATTTTAAATTAATGCTAGCACACCCCAAAGTCATGCTAATCTAGGAATATGCTCGTGCAAAGTGGAGATCAAGACTCAGTGTCTATGAATAATCATGCTTTTATATGTCCTCATGTCCTCGCCGTTTTATTTTCTCATTATGGCTAAAATTCTGGTTGGATTGACAAGAAAATATTTGGAACTATGTCTTTTATGGAGAAAACCCAATCAGTCAGACTTGTGAGAGCACAACTCGTGGTCTTGCGAGGACGGTGATTATGCATTCGTTCTAAGTTGGAATGTGTTGAAATTTTAAGAAGACGTCCATGACACCTAGTTCTTCAATTTTACCATAGGAATCGAGCGTCAAAGATCTAAAGATCCCCTTGTGATGTTCACAGTCCTTGATGTTGCTGTTCGCGCCTCTTACTGTTTCTCGCTAGTTATCGCCACCGCAAGTCTTCCTTGCGACCCCCTCGCTATTGGTCGTCCTTTGAGTTGGTAATCCAATTTAGGTAAGTTCCAAGTTTGCTCATTCACTTTGAATATCTAGTTACCTAATTTGAATTATTTCGATTCTAACTCAATTTGGTGCATGTTTTAGGCGTCCCCTGTATAGGAAATTGTGAGTTTGATATATTGGATTTTATGCTTGATGATTGACGTTTCGATCTTTAAAATCTATGATCGAATCCCCGATTATCCTTGTTTCCTATTTTGAGAAACAAAAAAATTACATTGCATTTAGGATAGTTTGCATTCATATTAGTTTCCTAGATTAGAATTGCATATCTAGGAATCAAGTAGTACTTTTTAGGAAAGTACCTAATTCATAATAGAATTTAACATAAATTGTTTCCTAATTTTTTTTTTTTTTTTTTGGTCGGAAAAAGTGATATATTATACGAAAATATTCATACAACTCGCTAGTACAGCATCGGTAAGGATAATGTTCTGGAAAACAACAGGAGGAAAGACAAGCCAGTTAGAAGTAGATCCATTTGCCCGATGGGCTTTGGCGGCCCAGTCAGCCGCGAGGTTGGCTTCGCGAGAGATGTGCTGAACGGAGACATTAGGGCACTGGGAAAGCAGGTCTTGGAGAACGGCAAGAAAGTGTCGCTCCTGCCATGGATGCGGCTGGTTATTTCGGAGGATTTCCACCAAGGAAAGGCAGTCCGATTCAAGCAAAACTCGATGGTGCTGATGCCGCCGCTTGATAAGGTGCTGAAGAGCTCGGATCATGGCAAGGATCTCTGTTTGAAACGCCGATCGAGCCAAGACAGAACAGGTAAACACATCGGTAAGCTGGCCTTTTGGAATTTCTGAAAATACATGCGATGGCTCCTTGGGACTACCTGGAATGAAAGCCCCATCGATGTTGCATTTGATGGAGTCTTGATCAGGTGGTTTCCAGCGATGATCGTACTAATCGATTTCTGTGAAACCGTAGGTTTTGGGGGTTGAATACCGTTGAAGATCCTGTCTTGGGCAAGAGCATTGTCCACAGCTTGGATCGGATTTGGAGTTTGCTGTCTGAAAGTGGCATTATTTCGTTGGCGCCAGATCTCCCATAGAATATTAGCAATCTCTTCAAAGCTGGGGGAAGAAAGACAATGGGTTGCACGGGTCACCAACCAGGCATCCAATCTCCGGATTGAGGTAAGGGAAATGTGGATCCTGATTTTTCATTCTCCCAAATCATACGTGTCCAGTCACAAAAAAAATAGGTGTTCAATGGTCTCGGAGTATGCTGATCACGAGGGTGCGTAGGGCTTGGAATGATGTGTCTCGAGTAGAGATTAGCTTTAGTAGCGAGGGCATTTTTACATGCTAACCATAAGAAAACCCGAATTTTGGAGCAACTTCCAAATGCCAGATTTTTTTCCAGAGTTGATGGGGAGGCTGATAAGATGATGAAGCATTGGTAGGGGGGAGTTGTTGCTGGGCTAATAATAAATAATAGCAACTTTTAACAGTATATAACCCAGAGGATGTGGCAGTCCAAATCAATTGATCAGAACAAAGGGAAGGATTTATAGGGGTGTGTAATATAGCTGTGCTAACCTGTTCAGGGAAGAAATGAGATATAATATCCTGTTTCCACGTTGCCGTAGATAAATCAATAAGTTCAGCAACTTTAATGGGTTCTCCCGCAGCAAAGACGTCCTCCTAGTTGCCCAATTGACAACCAAAAATCTTTCCGGATATCAATTTGTGAACCATCCTTCACCATCCACCTAGTTTTAGGAAGAATAGCATCCCTGCCCTTTAAAAGACTACGCCACGCCCATGATGGTCTATAACCTGTATTAGCATACTGAAAAGAAGACATTCTAAAATATAAACCCTGAAACAACAGACTCCATATTGCCTTGGGTTGCTGTAATAAACGCCACGCTTGTTTACCTAACATCGCTAGATTAAATGACATAAGATCTCTAAAGCCCATACCCCCCTCTGTTTTCATTGTTTTATCTCGTGACCATTTCATCCAATGTATACCAGAGTCACTGTGATTTTTGCTCCACCAGAATGCTGGGACATCTTTTGTTCCATTTGTCTACAGAGAGAAAGGGGGAGCATGAATAGAGACATTGCATACTGAGGTAAGGCTTGAACAACTGCTTTTAATAAAACCTCCTTTCCCCCTTTAGATAAGAAATTTTCCTTCCAACCAGCTAATTTCGCATTCAATTTCGCCAGATCCAAGAAAACATCTCCCGTTTAGATCGCCCCCAATCTGATGGAATGCCCAAGTACTTACCATATCTTCGCACCACAGGTATTCTCGCCTCCCGTTGTAAGTTATCCCGTAGCTGTAGTGGGCAATTCGGACTGAAAAATATTGCTGATTTATTCTGTTGAGAGTCCGACCAAAGGGGCATGGCAATACTGGTTTAATAGGTCGAGAAGTTTTGACATTCAGATATAGAAGCTTTAAGGAAAAAGACAGCATCATCAGCAAAAAGTAAATGGGAGAGCTGTGGGCAAGCACGATTAAATTGGATCCCCAAGTAAGTGTCCTAAACTGATAGCTCCGTGAATAACCGTTGATAACGCATTGGCCATTAAGATAAAGATGTAAGGGGATAGGGGGTCACCTTGGCCTTGCTGCTTGCAGGCTCGAAAATATCTCTTTCGCCTCTCTTCCCTGTCTCCATTCTGATTGAGTCGCTTCTTCCTTCGCGCAAGGGCTTGGTTCGCCCCCTGTTGTCTTGCATTTTGTGATCCTACGCTTCAGTCTGCGTTTTTCGGATAGCCGGGATCCGACGTTGATTTCCGATTTAAATGTCAGCTCCAGGTTTTGGGCGGCCCATCTGGTTAGTTCAGCTATCACTGCTGTAAGCCCCTGCGCTTGTTCGGCTGCGTACTCCCCGTCCGCCTATCTCACACTCCCAAAGCATATTTCTTATTTCATATTTCATTTTCCTTTCCTGCATCTTTCTTTCTATCCGGCTTCGTGCAGATAGATGTTTGCCGGGGGAGATTGGTGCTCCTTGAGGTATGCCCTTCCGGTGGGTTCTTCCCTTCTCTGTCTTTTCCATCCAGTGCCCGCACTGCGTCAGAAAATCTTCGTCTTCGATCTCTTTTCGCAACGCAATAAAAAAAAAGAAGTCTAACAGTTTCTCTCGGCATCTGTCTTTGAAGTCATTGATCTCATATCTAGAAGGTTGCAGGGGGGTCTGCGTTCACTATGAAGCCTACGCCCGTCCATTCCTTTCAAGCTTGATCCCGCCCTTAGACTCCTTACGCTGTTCGACTGAACTCGTTGGCTCCGCGCTCTATTCGGTCGGAACCCGGTTCGAGAACCTTCTCTCATAGATTCCCTTCACCAAGTCATCGCCAGCAATCAGCTCAACTCCCTTGGTTGGTGTCAAAGGGCGAGTTCCTTTCTTGTCTTGCCCAAAAACTTTCTTTATTCTCATTGGAGAAAGACTCTCCCGCGGCAAGGTTTTACACATAGGGCCAGCTGCTTTCTTTATCTCGCTTGCCGTTAGTCCGTCTAGCGCCTTTCGGTTGGGGTCCGCCCCGGGAGTTAGACCGCTTGGGTTATCTTTTTTTTATAGTCTCTAAGGCAGTCAACGTGTCAGCCATTCTTCTCCCATTAGACTTTTTTGAAATCCTTTGCTCTTTTTCCTTCTCTCTTCCAGTTCTCTCCCTCTACTTTATTTGACAGGGGCGGAGAATACCACTCTATCAATAACAAGAAGAAAGTAGCAATTCAGTTTCAAATGGTTTGAGCTTGGAAGCAACTTGCTATCTATCGATAGGCGAGAACAGACTGCTATTGGCTGCTTCGCCTATCGATTCTATGTTGGCCGGCTTGGAGACATCAGAGGAAGACCATCATCTCTATCCGGGTACGATCATAGCTTCATTCATTCGTTGAACCTTGGGGATAACAACCATTAACATTGAGGTCAATCACCACACCACCTCTATCATACATACGACATTACATGACGCGAGAGTGCATGGTCAACACACACCTAAAGCGCCTACGTTCCGCTTGCAGCCAATACAACCACAACCTCACTTGCACGAGATTCAACAACCGAAGCTACTAGTAGTCCCGAGGGGACGGCATCCTCCTATAATAGTTAGCAGTACTGAACAAGCGAGTCATCGGTTCGGGGAAAGAGAAAGAAAAGGAAGCAGCCGAATGGATTCGCATTCCATTGAAGTAGGGTTCCAAACCCACCATTCCGGCCTATTATTGATAGGGATTATTATCAATAAGATTGAGTCCAATGTGGTCGAGCAACTAAGTAAGATGCCCGCCTTTCTATGCTGTGACTCCTCTTGACTTTGATCGCGAACTTTGGGACATGATGGATGCTCTTTCTCATCCTGATCGAGATGTGCTTTCAGCGATGGGATTGGAGCCTCTCTACTGTCTCCGCCGCGTGGCAGTGAATGAGAACATGAGTTGAGCTGCTGCTCGCAATTGGGATTCACGAGATCCTGTTAGTACATGTGATTAACCAATTGAGAGATGGACACAACCCAAGGAGGATCGTCTTAGCAGAGACTATCGATGGATTGGATGCTCATTTTCTAAACTTCAGCCTTCCTTACGCAGGGCAGGCTCACCTTCATACGCTGCCACTAACCATACGGACGAGACAAAGATGGCTAACCTTCCCTTACTCAACTAAGGGAAAACCAGGGGAAAGATAATGGAAGGAAAGCTCACGCACAAGAAGAGGGGCACATCTGCAGCTGCCCAGACACACAAGATTGTCCGCGAGGGACTCGGGCATTACACCCGCAGACTGGAATCATTAACCGATCATGAAAATAGACCAGATATTTCACGAGACAGGGTGGGTGCCTTGATCTTTGCATGTGAGACTTGCAGTGGTAGACTTTCTTGTGTTGTGGCGCACCTCCCTCTGAGCTTGTTCCGTTCCACCCATCATACCTAATACATAACAGACTCTCGGAGCTAAGCTGGACTGGATCTTTTTCTAAGTTGAAAAACATAAAACAGAAAAAGTGCTCTCCAATTTAAAAGCATGCATACATCTACTAGCATGAAATTCCATACCTGATTGAGAGGATAGGACCCTTCCATGTAAGAGTAAGAATGCTTCCTTGCTTTGATGTGTGGTGAGATACACGAGTGTGAGAGAGGAGAAAAGAAAAGTTAAAGTACACTACCCTCGACTCTTCCTTCTACTCCCTCTTTGAACCTCGTTCTTTGGCTTTGATATCCTCTCTATACTACCATCCTTTACTTTACCATTTTTCGGCCTAACGACTGCTAATTGAGGAATTTTTTGCTTCAAAGGCTCTGCTCCGTCAGGCCTTCTCTCTAAAATGGGCTTGGTCTAATAGTCCTAATAGAATAGGCAATGGAATTGATTTACGTGCGAGTTACCCTTTTAGTGCTGAAATGAACACCAAGCCAAGGGTTGGTTTAAGCGGATGACCCCAGGCTCTCTTCGGAATGGATGGTGGTTCACTGTCTTGACTCGAGTTATTATCTAAGAGTCAGATCGCTTCTTAGCCAACCGAGTGAATGAGAAAGAATGGAATTTCTAGCTATGATTCAAAAGAAAAAGAATCAAAGGTTACGCTCCTCGAAGCAGGTGATTTTTCTATCTGCTACCTAGATATTCAAACAACAACCCTTTCCTCGGCCGTGGTGAAGAAGGATTGAGAAGGCCATGTGTTAAGCATAGTGACACCGATCCGCTTTGAGGAGGGAGATTTTGATTGCTGCTAGCCGGAAGGAAGGTGGATTGACTTCGAAGCTTTAGGAATTTTTTATCCTCGATGGAATGACATGGAAGTGAAAGCCTTTATAGAGGAAGGTTTAAAACCTTACTAAAAAGATAGAAGAGTGATGTCAAAGACGAAGAAAAAAAGTTCCTGCTTTGGGTTAATTGAATCAAGAGTAACACTTGAAATTGAATCAGGAATCCTATTCTAAAATTTCACTTATAAAAGCAGCCGTACGAGACCACCTGCAAAAAAGAATAGAAGTTAGATCATATATCATATCTCCGAATCGAAAAAAGTCTGTTTGAAGGACCCATGGGGCGGTAACTATAAGGGAGGAGTTTAAACCCGGCATTCTCCGACATTGATTCCTAACGACGATAGCTCTACTTTTAGTAAAAAAAAAAACGAAACATTTCTCCCCGATTCGTGTCCTATCACTAGTGCTTACTCTCGATCCAAGAATACGACAAACCTGGTTAGTTTATGATAAAAAAGTAAAAAAGACCAATAAAATAGCCTTTCATTTCATTTACGTTAGTGTCTTCTGGATTCTTCCCTTTTTTAGCCACTAATAAGGAAGGAATGCAGTCTCGCGGAAAGTCTTCCACCGAAGTTCGACGACCTACCGGTTACCAAGCCACACCTTGATAAAATAAAGAGTGTTTTATATTTTTTTTTTCCTTTCTTTTTCAGTTGAAACACAGTACGATCTTTTCAACGGGCTGGGCATCGGCTCAGAGCGCGATATCCCTACTGAGCTTGCATAGCGAGGATTGCTTTTTTTCTTTATTTATTGCTCGTACATACGGGGGAAGTTTCGGGCAAAAGCAGAAAAAACCCGAAAAAAAGAAAGAAAGCAAGATCATAACCTTCCTATGTTGCATTTTTGCTTATTTTATCCTGATAATTGAGTGAGGGATAAACATAAGGGTAGGTTTTAGTTCAGTTCGTTCATGACGTGGTATACATATTCTTTCTCGTTTGGTGCATTCTCCGTCTTTCAGAGGCTAAGCCTTCTAAATTGGTCACAGCAGGAAACCCATTCATCGTGGGTTTCAGTTCTTTGATCGAGTTGAGGTTTTTATTCTTCCAACGAAGTCCTTTGCTTTTGCTGGGGGCAGAGAGTACGTCCATTCTTTTTTAGTCGAGTTAGGAGATCAGCCTTTCTTTAAGTCGAACAGCTTCCGTCAAATCATGAGTTCGGACTTTGGCCCTTGATTCGTACTAGCAATTAGTAGATCGTCCTCGGACAAAGAGCTAAACAGCCTTAGATTTTATTTGATGCCGACGTTGAATCAAACCACTTCTTTTTCAGAGCACTAAAATCAGTAGAGACACCCGAATGGGAAGAGGCGGCATCGGCTAGCTGTTAGAATGGTCGTACATGGGTTATAGGAGCAAGAGTACAGGCGCTCTTGGACAAGTCAAATTTCGAAGCCGCTTCATTGTCTAAAAACTTTCAGCGGGGAGCAGCAGCAGCGCTTGAACGAGATAGGGAAAATAAAACTTAAACTTCCCCATGCTCCAGCATGGAAAGGATTCTAAATTAAGAGCAAACAATCTCCATCTCCATTTAATTTTCCCTCAATTATCAGCCCAGAAAGAGTAGTAGGCCTAGGCTTAACATACGCGCTAAGACAAATCTCCTTGTCTAAGAAGGTCCTTAATCACATCATAAGCCTTTTCTCCTTCGCATCACTCATCGCCCTCGATTTGCTCTCTCAGTATCCCCAGATTTTGGAATGGTTCTTTCCGCCGTGAACTGCCAAAGTGGTTAGTCTGCGACCCCCCCTCATTTCCCGTAAGTGAGAGCACTGCCCGAACTCCATTCTAGAGGGCCACCTGCGCTACCAATCCATCTAAATAAGGTCTTCTCCCGTCTTCTTCCCTCTTCCTACGGTCTTGACCTGCAAAGTTACTTCCGAAAGCTCCCAATAGGCCAAGTAGCCGCAATTAAACTAATAGAGTAAGTAGGAAGGAGCTCTAGATGGGATTCACACGCAGCTTTTTATTCACTATTTACCCTACGCGCCTGCCCTTCGGGGACCTGGCATGAATCTCCGACCGTAGCGTAGCCTTCGCTGCCCTTTTATCTTATCCGATGATGTTTAGCAATCGAAAGGACAGGTCAAACGAACTGATTCGTATCCTAGTCTCCGATCGATTTCGTACCGTCACTGTAGAGGGAATTATCTCTTTCCGCTGCTAACTGCAAAGACACTCGAGGGAGTAGGACTGACCACCTCACCTTTTGGGAAAAGTTGGTAATCCGCCCTCTATGATTCCCCAATCCCCTCACGTCAACACAGGAGCACGTCAACACAGGAGTTGAGGGTACACCCATGCATATGTGTAGCTTTTGGCTCCGGTTCCATACTGTCTAATCTCCTAGGTCTTTCAGCTGAAGTCCGAAGAATCGATGGTCCCGCCAATTACTTCTGGAGCCCCTTTGTTCGTATCACTCATCGGCCTCGCTTAGGTTCCTCTCGATTATCCCCGGATTGGAGGATCACCTTTGACCTGCCCGACATGCTGTTGACTTGGAGATGAATTCTCCGGCCGTACCTTCTGCGGTCCTTACGCTTGGGCGGTCATGTTGGGACCAAAGAAAAGTAGAAGCCTCAACCGTGTCGAAGGCATTATAACTAAAGTACGCGACCTAAAAAATCAACATCTACATCCCGTCGCTACCCTTTCAGCCCTTTCAATGTTCATCTTCCCGCGTGAGGGTGATCAGCGTTCTCGTTCACGAAGGCAACCGAGTTGCTCATGGGAAGGAGCATGTGAGGGAGAAGGACCATTATTCGTCTCTTCGAACGGAGCCCAGGTTGAATTCGCCCCCGGGTTTCCTTTTGTATACTATGTATAACCTCCTAATCAACAGACCTTTCCCGAATGAATAACCATTCATTTCATGAAAAACCTGCGCTTGTTAGCAGCTAAATCACTCTCTCCTCTCGTAGTGGGCCTCTTTTATTTCCCCCGCTGGCATGATAAAAGGGTCCATTCCACTATCTCTTCTTCTTGTGAGAATAAATAGAGGGGTGTGCTTTCCCTTTGAATGAGTAGATCTTCCAGCCCCCGTGCCTCCCTTTACTCAATGCTCCTGAAGTCCGAAAAGGAGACTGAGTGAACAGGGGGCAGGGAAGTGAAGTTAAAGAAATGGTAGTCGTGGACTGGTACCGTAGTACTGCCTACTTTTTTCCTTATTGTGATCCCTCACTCTGGGCTAAGAGAGTCTCTTAAGTGCTAGCGTGGCGGGAGAGCAAATAGCAATGAACCAACTCTACATAGTTCCCCCTACCAAGAACTACTAGAGCTCTCTATGCGAGGAAAAGGGTAAAGATAGGCGGATTGACGCATCTGAGCAGGCAGGGAATACTTAGTGCTTGGAATATGAATGCTATGAGGCTTGGGCGAGAGAGCAGGTCTAGGAGGCCCAGATATTGCATCATGTTAAAGCAGAAAAAACCCATAAGAGCTGTAAACAAGTGAGATAGGCACGAAAGGGGGGCATTCTGGGGATGTCTTTCATCAGCCAGCACCTTCAACAGCCAGTAGGACAGATGCCGACACAGATTCGATTCCAGATTCAAGATAGGGTACGCCCGAGGACCAGGCATGGCGGGATAAAGCAACAAGCAGCAAGGGATTGGCTGAATAGAACAGATGCGACCGGGAATGGGATATTGAATGGAAAGACCGAAAGCGACGTACGTACTGGATTGACCAGCGTGTGCCAACTACTCTACTTCCCTATTTATTCCTTTTTAACCCCCCCTTATTGGTGCACTCTTTCCCCCAATTCACCGATAGAGAAGAAAGAGATAAGCAATGACCGGACTACACCAATCAAAGCGGACCAAGGTTTTTGTTAGCCAACCGCGCCTATTACAGCGCCTCTATTACAGAAGCGAAAGCGATGTGCCCTATTGACCAGCCGAAGAGCATCCAACTAAAAGAATGAATGGGAAGCAGGCCCGGTCTATATTGCTCTAGATATCTTTACTTCACCTCTCCTCTACCTATTCAACTAATTGAATTCCGGATATAAGCTTACCCTTTAGTGCCTGCTGATCCGTCTTTTCTATTAACTCAAACTACTATACGCCGTGAGGCTTTTTCGGGAAGAAGAAGGCCTCGCAGACTCGACCAGAGCCAACCATCTGAAAGTAGTAGCATCTCAACTCAAGGAATAGCTAAGCAAGAGAGAGCATCTTCAGACCACATCTCAGTAGTGACGAGCCACAGAGCTAGACAAGAGAAGCGCTGTCTCATTAGCATATCAGCCAACGTAGCCGGCGCTTCTTCGAGTTCGTGCCAAAGTCTATCTTTCGTGCTTAGCGCTTGTCATTTGTCAAGACCCTTTTTATCACTAGCCTAGCATCTATTAGCATGATCGTAGCGGCCTCCGTTCCAAGACCCGTCTCTTTTGAAATGCCACAAGAGGTCAATTGCTACAAGAAGAAAGAGCGTACAAGTCAAAAGCTCAATCTATCTTTCCTATCAAAGTCGTAATTCGTAGGCTTTCCCTCATCAATAGGGAGCTAGAAGAAGCGAGCAGAATCCATTGAAAGTCCCGTCTGTCTCCTAGATGGAGTCGCTAAAAAAGAAGCAAAGTGCATTAGTCACAGAGTGAAGCATAAGGACGAATGGAGTGAGCAAGCACGGAGCGAGCCATAGAACGAGCTAAGCCAACTCAAGAGAGAGCAAATCAGTGCACAGCTGTGAGTGAAGTCACATTGGTAGTAGCATCTCAGTAGTAGGAAACAGCCGGCATGACAAGACAAGGCGTGGGTAGTAAAGGCAGTTCAGTAGACAGAGTAGGGTAGCGGATCTCAAGCTAGAGCGAATCAAGTACGGAGGTTTCGGGTTATGAGATCTCTTAAGGTTCAAGCGTCAGTCATAAAATAATCAGCTTATATAGAGTCTATATTATATAGCATGCCATACCCCCCTCCGGTTTGTTTCTAAAGATCGATGTCCCGATCGTTTAATGCAGCCTGCTGCTCCGCGGAGAATTCATCTCGCGGATGGGGGATCGACGCTCGCTGTACGATGCTATTGAGTTCCTCCTTAGGCAGTCGTTGTATGATGCTATCTAGTTCCCCCCTATCCGGAAATACATCTACAGGCGCTTGCTGGCCCCCTACTAATGGTGGGGGGCCGGCCGGTCATCCAACATCGGTGGCGCTAGAGTCAAATCTAAATTCAAATCACTCCTATATGGAATGGGCTGACCAAGCATCAGAGGAATCAACAACTCTTGGTCCTCAAACTAAAGAGACAAAGGAAAAGGAATGGCTTAGCTCTAGCACTTGCACTTGACTCCTTTCGTTCGAAGGTTCACTCCTACCTTCAATCGTACAAGACTAGCAACAGTCCTTACTTTCTGACTTGAATCACTAACTACAGCTACTCCGTTCAGTTCCTTCCTCCCTTCACTCATGCTAAACAGAAGAAGTTAAATTATAGGCTTTTTTTGACATCTCGATTTGACAATACTGTGAATAGATAGTTTGAGCTTGAATAATGATGGATTGAGGCTACCCCTTAATGACTTGCCTTAGAGCATAGGATTGAGCACCTTCGGACAAGTCCTAAAGAAGAAGATAACAAGCGAATAACGAGGAAAGCAGCTACTATCCTTTCGTTCGGAGATTCACTTCAAACCTGTATTAACGATCATGAAAACAGTGATTCTATTAACTGAAACGGTTTGCTTTACAGTTCGTATATCTATCTCGTACAGTTCAAGTCCTCCATCTTAATCCATTCTATTTCGTACCTATAAAATTCGTATATCGAGTTCTAATTATACTATAAAGTTTCAGAAGGAAGATGCTTATTCGTACATTATCTAGTTCGTACTCCACCGTTAAACCATTATTTGCAGTAATACAAGCAAACAAAGAAAGTCACTTCTTTTATTATTTTTCAATTACTTAAGCTGACATTATCAGGGTCATCATAGCATTAATGTGCTGTTTTCATTGTCATCACCTTATTTTTCAACTGTATTGAGGATAACATACTCCTTGCTTCCGACTTGATTCATAATTTCCACCAGGTAAAGAAAAACTAGTTTTTGTTGTCAGTGAAGTTACGAGTTCGATCTAGTTTCGATGAGTGAAGTCAAGGCTCTTCAAGACCTTGGTGCTGCCAGGCTTTCTCGTCCTAACTGCCTCCTAGCTAAGCGGAAGACTCAACCGATTATTCACCATCTTTAGATGGTGAAGTCGATGCACTGTCCCTATCCTTTCCAGAAGCCTTACAAAAGCCAGTTGGTGAGAGATCACCGAGTCAGGAACAGCCAAGGGATTCATTCAAGTAAAGTAATCTTCCCTTCCCATAACTATCTGGGTTATATCCACTCGGACCCGGGGATGGGAAAACAAAGGAGGATACCCCTTACTCAAGGTATGGAGACGCGGAGCCAGTGGTCTTATCTTCAATCCGTACTAGACCTTCCTTGTCCCAGTCTCTCACTTCCACTTCTCACGAAACCTCTGGTCTTCACTTTAGAGAGTCAGTGTCCCACCTGCTTTCGTGTGTTGACTGAGTAGCTCGACAGTTATCTAGAGGCACTTGGCCCTAACTATAGGGTTTCACCCCTAGTAAGCCTTTCCAAAAGGAATCCGAAAACAGTCTCTTTTTCGGGAGAACCTCTAACTTCAGAGTCCGACCGGGCACCTCCAACTACAGATCCAACAGTCTCTTCAGTATCCATCCGGGTCGGGTCGGCTTGAGAACCTACCCAAGATCCGATCCGGCACATCGTCCTTTCTTGTGCACGACAAGGAGGAAGGGTCTGTTCTCAAAGACGGATTGCTCGCGGCTAGTCTCGTTGTTCTCAAAGGCTTCTGATTCAACTTGGTGTTACGCATCTACGAATTTGCTAGATTCAGTCCCGTCTTTGTCCTCAACACCCAGTGCAGAGTACTTGCTGTTAAGACCAGCTATTTCTACAACTATTGTGTATGCAGTTTAAGGATCGAAAAAAGCCAGTTCGTGCTTAAGCTGGACAAGACTACCCAGAAGCTCAATAACCGAAATCAAGATATAAGCTAAAAAGACCAGGTGCAGGCGGCGGACAGGGCATAGGTAGCGCACATAAAGAAGATGAAAGCAGGGCGAGCTATATGTAACAATTCCGTGAGCAGAAATTGAACTGAACGTTCCAAGTGCATCCAGCAGGAATCGAACCTACGAATTTGCCTCTTTATTAGGTTGGTATAGGTTGGGCGCTTTAACCATTCAGCCATAGATGCAAAAAGAATCAGCGAGTGAACTAGGTTTTGGTATTCCTTCTCGAGCTTCTATTTCTTCCGTCAAAGAAGATTCGGGAAAAGATAGAATAGGAAGACGTGTTTCCAGAACGAACAAGATAGGGGTTGAGAAGGGGGAGTTAGCAAAGTTAGACAAGATCGGAATGGGCATAGGAACATGTATGGATGTACCAGATCGGCTAATGCTCGCAGGTTGGTGCGATGTATTCCACCAGTTGACTGAAGACTTGATTATTGGTATATCCATCGGTCCAGCACGGATTGAAATAGAAGCCGGTTCGACAGGAAGCTTTTGAAAACACAATGCACCCAGGTAAATAAGGAACGAGATGAATACAGAGGTTAAACGAGCGTCCCACACCCAAAAGGTGCCCCACATAGGTCTTCCCCGAAACCCCCCAGTAACTAAGGTAAACAACGTAAAAAAAGCACCCATTTCTATACCGGTTCCGGAAGAGCGAAGAAAAAGGGGATGTTTTGTTAATAGGAACAAGAAAGTGTTTATAGCCGTAGCGATATAAAGAAGAATACTCATCCGAGCCGCAGGAACATGTACATATGGAATACGAGAATTTCCACCTTGTTGAAGATCTAGTGGTGCTACCCGAAGACTTAAATGAATAGCCATCGCTGTTAAGAACAACCGAGATCCAATGAGAATTTGCGCGTAGCTTCTGGTCTTTGACATCAAAAAAGAAGGTTGTAATAACGAAAGGGACATGTGATAATTTCGTCCTAGCTAGTAGAACAAGAAAGACATAGATCTATATTCAATATGCAATCAAAGGATTTCCCCCAACGAAGAATTCCTCTTGCTTTGTTTTCGCTCCGCTCGTGCGTGGCGCTCCTTGCTCGCGGAGCGGCATACCGGAAAAAAACAGAAAGAAGCTCCTATAGGAAGAGGTTAGCCCTTGTAACTTCCCGTATTATCCTCTTATAAGGAATAGTCGAGCGCGTACCAGTTTCTTCCAGACTAGTCACGTAGTACTGGTACGTGTGTAGAGAAAGGGTCTCCCCTTGAGGAGAAAACATAATCCCTCGGATTTCATTTCGTTTGGAAATTATGTTTAGGGGGGAGAAGCCATCCTCAACTAAAGCGGCTTCCACTCTCTTTTCTATCAAGAGTTGGGCATTGATCATGCGATCTATTGATTCGACGGGTAGGTTTTTACCGATCGAAGGAACGAGCGAGCGCCTATAAAGTTATTTTCTTCGCTCTAAATCGGATAAGTGAAGACCCACCTCAAAGGGGGCGGGCGCTGGGCCTTCTTTCTTTGAGTCACTCGCTCCGGGGAGATCTTCTTTTCTTTGGTAGGGATGGGACTAAAGAGCTCTAACAGAAGAGCGGCAACAGCTTATCCGAAAAAACCTGTTCTCTTATCGAAAAACGTCTCGCTTTGAACATTCTCCTTTATCGGGATCCTAGCCCAACCAAGGGTTCTAGAGAAAATTCATTCTTCCTGGTCAAAGCTAGCTAAGGGAATAGCACCATCTTCTCTCTTTCATGACTTTCTTGTTGATTGAGACCCTCTCTTGACTGTTGACTTCCCTCCCTTTAGAGCTGTGAAAGAAAAATCTCCAGTCGCATTCGATCTAGAGTAAAGTAGCCCTTCTTCCTTGTTCACAGAAACCATTTTCTAAAGAGCAAGAGCAGCTTTCATCCCCGAGGGTCACTGTTTACTACGCTATTCTTCCCATTTCGAAAGGGGAGTCCCCAGACGCACCACTCTGAGTAGCCCTTCCCGCCAAGCCAAGGAAAGAAGGCAAGGTGTCCTTAGAAAGGCTAAGACTAGTGTCAAGAAAAAAAGCTTAGTCGTTGTCAACTCCGAGGGTGACTTCACTAACGGGATTTCTATTTAATTAAGAGCCTGGTCCGGGCATTGACTCATTGAGAGCAGACGAAGACTAAGAAGACTTTCGGATAGCACGTGAGATCAACTACTTCGAATACGCTACCATCTGTCTTCGATTATGCTCGTTCTACTTTGAGGGAGAGATCTTTAAGGAGACGGGATTCCACTATTATATATGAATATATGATCCCACCACTTGAAACTGATTAAACAACAGCCATTCTTCTTCCAAGAGAAAGAAGAGCAAGACCATCGCTTATTCTTCATCAATCTTCCTTTATGCCTCTGTCGTCTTTTGCTGGGTTAAGGCCTGCTGAGACAATAGATAGTCAGGCAGGTGGCCTAGCCCTAGCTAAGAGAGATTCTTTAACCACGAAAACATCAACCATTTAATCGGCTTTTCACTCCTCCACCACTTCTTACCTACTCCAGTCTCTCTAAGATTCCATGAAATATCAGAAAGCAGAATCTTAATCCTAATCAGACTGACCAAGAGCAATCGCAGCTGAGTCAACTCTATCCATTCTTGTTTCAAGCTAAAAACTTGAGGAAGAAGAGCTTATTCAACTCGAGTTCGCCACAGAACCCATCTCTGGAACCGAAGCCAAGGCCCAAGTTCAACCTTCACCACGTGAACACTACAAGCTAGTCTCATCCTTATGCCCTATCCTTTCTATCTATATGTTGATTGATACCCTCAGGTTCCTTCTCTCCTTTTAAGGACGTTAGCAAGAAGCGCTTAACGCCGGTTTCTTTCCCTAAAAAAGAAGTGAATCTGGAAGTGACTCCGCTAAGGCTAAGACTTCTTCCTTTCTAGCCCTTGAAATCCGTCCACTAGAAACGGATGCGTGAACAAGAACAGAATCTAGTGAAAGCAGAACCAGCGCTTAAGAAAGAGTAGGATAAGTTGGCACGTCTTTCACTTGGCTACGAAACTATGCTATGATTCCGTTCTCGAAAAAAAAAAAAAAGAAAAAAGTAGCCCTGCCTACAACAGCAGAAAGAGAACTGCGGGAAGAGCAGATAAGAGAAGAGCTTATCCCCCCCTCGGGTCAAAGAAGACCAAGAAAATCTCGATTCAACATAAGCTTGGGATGCTAATAAGGAGGACCTTGCCGGGTTCGTTCAATCAACAAGCCTTAACGCCCTTGAGACGGGATCAACTCCTTTTTTAAATATGATACCACCAAAGTCAAGCAGCACTGACTTCTTCCTATTACTACGCTCCGTACCCTGGCTAGAGAGCATGAATGACTCTTCCCAGGAACGATCAGATGCAAACGCTGTTAAAAGCGCCTTTCCCATGTGGAAGAAGTTACTTGCGTGCCTTATCCTTCTCCTATTGCTACTCCTAACCTCCACAGAACACTTGCTACCGCTATCTTGGGATAAATGCTATTTCCTAATTCCAATGCCTTACTTCCTTCTCAAAAAGAAGGATTTGATGCTCTTAAACTTCCCTTAATTTATAACTGTTTATAAAAAACTATTCTTCCCTTACTGTTGGAAGATTCTCGTCTTGCGCTTTCTTCTTCTTCTTCTATCAGAGAGGGATCTTAGCCTACCGGTGACCGCCTCTATGAGGACCTTTGGACGGAGTTTTATTGATCCACTATCTTACTTGAATGAAGAAAGAAAGATCTTTATATACACAATTTTATGTACGAAGGCTGTTAATCCCAACCACTCCTAGATGCAAAGATAAAGAATTGCATTTGATTACACGAGATGATTCAAATCGGAAGTAGTGCTTTCTACCGTACGATCCTAAAGTAGTAAAAGAGCTTTATTCGATTAAGATATTCTATCTCGAGTTACCGTCGCATCAAGAGGAAAGAGCCAAGCAAGGGTTAGCTTTGCTCATGCCAAACAACTAAAGCAACTGCTCCACAAACCTCCTTTGTGAGAAAGTTTTAAAGTCCCACTTTTCCTATCCTTATCCTTAAGGATTTGACTTGACGGTCAAAATCTTGTACATAATCTCTCTCTCTTAAGAGGAATTTCTATTTATTCCTTAACATCAGAACAGTCACTTTTTTCTATTTTATTTATTCCTAGCAAGCACCCTTCTCAGTTATTCTACCAGAAAAATTAACAAGGATAGTTTTCGAGTCTCCTATGGAGTAAGGGGGGGCCAGTTTCTCTTTCTCAAAGGCTCTTTTCATGCTAACCCCAAGAAGTTATTAGTTTTTAACTATCTCTCCTGGCATCTCAGTGCAGTCCTACAGCTCATGGCCTATCTTACCTTACCACAACAAAACAACAAGATTTTAGGTAGGCCTTCCTATTCCAAGCGCTTCCAGCTTAACTAATCATAAATCATAGATTGGTCTCCCTTTATCTTTCTTTTGTTAGAATGGAAAATCTTGAAAAGATTCAATTCAATCTTGCTCCCATTATTCAAAAGGAAGACCGGGAAGGCGAATCCAAACCAGGGCCCTGGAAAGAAAAACCGTCTATAGAGATCAATGTTGTCTCCATTTCACTTTCTTTTTTAAAGGGGAATAAAAGCAAATGCTGCTCTATTCTCCAAGGGCCCCACCCAGATCTGTCGGTAGTCTGGTATGTGTAAGTTATACCAGCCTTCAAACTAGATTGTTGGAGTTCCATTAAGATAAAGTCATCATTCATCTTCCATAGCTGGCATAGCATAGGCGTTCAGCCAAAGCATAAACCCTTTCGTTTAGTTGCTGAAAGTATAGAGAAAAGCTATTCTTCTTCTTGGCTATCTAATGGGAAGGTTCTACCTAAGACCTAAGATAAGAAAGGTGGCTCGAAGGTCTTGCTCCGAAAACATCGACATAGGAGCAGAAGTCCAGTCTACTGACTTGGCTGGCCCCTCAATCTATTTTATTAACCGGGTGTTCACTCAAACTCAAAAAGCCTTTCTGGCACTGGGCATTGTTCCTAATTCAATTCCCTTTCTGCCGGGTGTGAGATCGTATGAGCTCCTCTCTTATAGTAGAGTAGCCGCCCTCCGTGGGAAATACCAAAACTAGCTCCTACTCCCACTCTATCAATTGCAGCGGTTAGGCCTTTTCCTAATGTCCTTTTAAGGCACCAAGAGCGCGATCACTATTCCTTATTGCCGAAAGACAGATCTCAGTACTCGTCTTAGTGCCCGGTATTCGGAGATAGGGAACTTTCCTTCTCTATAAAAAAAGGGATTTCCCGGTCTTCACTCTTCTCTTTTAGTAGAAATTATGAAACAGCTGAATATAGTAACTAATCCTGCTAACAGCAGAAAGAGAGCTACGCCTTTTCTTCCTATTTCTATATAACACATAATTCGTGAAAGAAAGGAAAGACAGGGAATCCTACTCAATCTCGCTGAGAAGGACACAGACTACCAGCCTATGCCGACAAGAGCTCCTTTTCTTTATCAGAAAATCTCTATTTCTTCTTCAATTGAATTGCCCGCTACGCCCCTTCTGCGACTTTCTTTCCTTGCTAGGTGCAAAAGGCTTTTTGTCGGTCGCCGAGAGCTGGAGTTCATCCAATGCAGCCCTTCTCTTCTATACGATAGCACCAACGTCCGATTCTGTGCTTAAGGTTGCTCGTCCACCTGAAGTGGGAGTACCTATGTCAAAAGTCAAAGGAGAGGAATCAATTCTAAGCTAGGGGATCCCCTTCTATAATCGATCCCCTTTCTTCTCTCTTTCCCGAAAAGCTCCATGCTGGTCAGCTGGACAAATTCGGGCGGTCGAGAACTGGTTCAAAAGTAGAAGGTGTTTCAAAACGAGCTAACGCGAGTTTTCGAATTACGCTTTTTCCCGTTTTTGAACATCACTGAGATAGGCTTTTCCCCGAAACATTGACCAGGGAGGGAGAAGTTGATTCATTCAATGGAGCTTTATTTGTTTGATCTAGTAAGGGGGTGTTAGAAATAAATAAGCCACCGCCCGACGAAACAGCGGTTTACAACATAGCGACCCGGGACATCGAGCGAAGAGCTCCAATGCGCGTATTCGGAGCTAGGCGGATGCCGTAGTCGCAGAAGCCGGATCAACATCATGACAACGGCATTCTGGAAACTGTTGGGCCAGACACAATTGGTCTAATGTCTGGGTGCGTATGGCGGTACACTGAGAGCACCTTTCAAGTCGTCAAAGACACCTTTTTAGACAGACTTTGTAGCTATCATCATGTCAGCAGCCCGTGCGAATGCGGGGAACCTTTAAACAACGTGTCCAGGAAAATATTTGAGGAAAGTGCTTTCGACCCGCTGGAAATAAATAAAACTAGTGAGAATGCTAAAAAAAAAGCACTGGCCGTTTTCGTTGCTTCTATAATAATAAGTCTCGCGCTCGCGGAATCCGTTTCGCAGCACGGAGTCTACCTCAATCTTGGTTAGTTCAGTTTGAGTTCTTTCTATAGGAAATCAGCCTATCTACCCTCAACCTTTCTTTATGAAAGATGCTTCTGTTAGGTTCTTTATCTCTATGAGTTCCTATAGATTCAAACTCAAACTGAACTAATGAAAAATCAACTCCGGAAGCACTACAAGTTAGAGAAAAGGCAAGAATGACTATACCAATTTATTTAAGAGGGCCGCACCCTGAGCGGATTTGTATGAAGGAAGCCCGGACGGCAAGGAATCCCGTACTGCGGAGGGCTCTGCAATTTGACGAGAAATTACAGGATCACGGGCATGACCATCAGTAGCAGTGTTTAGAGATCCATCAACCAACTGACTACCCGAAAGAGTATCTATGGCTCGGGTAATAACACCTATTGCTTTATTAAGCAAATCCGAAAGCGAAACTTCATTAGGGTAGATAAGCGAACCCAAAAAACATAACAGCCAACACATAGGCAGGATAAGAGTATTGCCAGAATCTCGGACAATGGGAGCAAACCTTTTTTTTGAATATTTTAAGACAACCGCAAGCCCGAAAAACGATATTTAATATTCCATCTAGGATATCGTTCGGAGAGAAGATGACCCAAACCCCATGAGGGAAAACTTCTGTCAGGTGAGCACAAGAAGCGGGGTCGAGAGGGCCGTAGATGAGCAACGATGTCTGAAACGCCAAGTAGAGCTTTGACGATCTTGATGGATTTTACGCCCTTGCCCCGAGTAAGCGGGTTCTTCATAAGATGCTCCTCCAATTCCGCCTGCTGTTCGAACAAAGTCCTTGGGACCCGAGGCTGAGGAAATTGAATTCCCTGAGGCGGGTAACATTTTTGGGTCTTTCCATTTACCAAAGTATCTACCAAAATAGAAGAAATAACAAGACGATCGGGCCTTTGGTCACTAGAATGAGGTTTAGCTTTCATTGACCTTAAGAAGCTCTCTATTACAATCATGTGTTTCGCATATTAGGATTAATTTGTAAAGCTGCACCGCCAACGCTTTCGTATCCTTACTTAGATCAAAGCAGCTTGGGCGGTACAACTTCAACAATGGGAGATCAGATAGGAGGAAGTAGTTGCCTTCTGATCGAAAAAGGGGGTGACAAGGTTTTTCCTTGCAGCAAAGTGGGAAGATTTCTTTTTCATTCGGCGCGATGAAAAGTAAGTACACTTCTTTAAGTTTAAGCGCCGCAGCTCATGGTTGAACTATTCCCTTACTCTTATAAAAAAGGGCCCTGGGGAGTTTCCCGCCCAACTCCACAAACTCCCATTACCTCAGTTCCAGCCCTTGAAACCTACATATCGACCGGGAGCCCCTCCAGTCTTCTTTCTCTGCAAAAACGAGTCACGCGTGACCCCTTAATTACCAAAAACAAAGAAAATAGATGTTTAATAACGATTCTCATCTTCAATCACCTGAATCTAACCCTCCTTTGTTAGGAAAAGCATACCCCCGGGGCAGTCAATTGTGGGACCACCAGGTTCTACGCCTATTACGGTACACGTTAGACCCAACTCCGCCACTAAATCCAACAATTTTGGAACAAAAGATTCCTTAACTCATGAGCAAAGCCGCCTTCGGCCCTTCGAAACGAAATTCTTTTTATTATAGGAATATAGACTTCCGAATCATACCTAGCGTAAGGGAAGTGTGGAAAGCTGGTCTCAAAAGCCCCATCCAACTCGCCCAAATAAAAATGGAATAAGACGGGCGTTATGAAATGGACCGGTGGAAGCCCTCTTTTTCCGACCAATCCTTTCCTGGCGTGCCTATGATAGGAAGCTCAAGAAAGGACGAGATCAAGCGCAAAAGAAATGGATCTTTCACTACGGGTTCAAGTTTAGATAAGAGACGAGAACGAGAAACCAGCTGACTGCCCCCTTCCACTCGGCCTTTCTTCGCTGTGTAAATAAGGTCTTAGTATGTATGGGCATTCTGGGCAGGTCGCAATCAGTCGCTGGTCGAAGGTTTGGACCAATTGCAATTCATCACCATCTTGCCCGTTTCCAATTGATGACTGGCTATTATATAAGTGTTGACCTAAGCCCCTGTGCTGGGGCTCGGCTCCCGAACCGTACGTGAGCTGCCTCGTACGGCTCTTCCTAAGAACTTGAAGCCCCCTCTCTCTAAATAGAAATTCGAAAAAAAAAATGCATTTCATTTACAAGACAAAAAGACTTTTCAAAAAGCCTTCGCCCTCCTATTCAACGGGGCTATTATAGAAGCAGCTTCGTTCCTTGACTTCTTTGCTCAGTCAAGCTTCCTTGTTCCTTAGTGTAGTCTCGGTCCATAGTTTCAGACTCCGTTCCTTATAGCCTAGTCTATATCCACAGCTGACGTGACTCCGTACCGACGCCTTTCCTTAGTAGACGGCTAAGTGACTTCGTAACCTTAACCTACTTTCTTACTTTTATATCATAGGCCTTCGTCGGGCTTTCGTCCGTCCCTTCGCCTATCCTATAGGCGAAGGCTTGGCTTCGCTATCGCTCATGACTTGGTATAGAGTCCGTGTAGTCGTCGGCCTTCCCACCAGAAAGGCCTATTATATAGTAGTCGGCCTTTCGAATGCCTCCTTCCTTACTTTTCTGAGACGCCCTTTACGACTATAAAGGACAGGGGCTCTTCACCTTTGGAAACTTAGCTACTTAAGTACGACTCAAGACTAAAGTCAAGGCGAAGGGGGCTCCCAGGCCGGGACATCTGGCAGAATGCTTGGCCTCCTGCGCTGGAAGCGACACCCGAAGGGTGAGCTTCTGGCGGTTAGCTTCTAGCACTAGAGAATAGGCATTAGGCATTCTGAGCTGGAAGGAGGCAAGCAAATGAAGGGAGGCATTCATTACGGGCCGACTACAAGAAGCAAAGCTTCTTAGACTCGACAAGTCGCTTATAGAAGGCTGACCACTACATAAGCCGCTGACGGAGAAAGCTGTAATAGCTTTCCCTTCATCCCTTGCTAAGCCAAGGTCCCAGGTCTCCGAGTCAGCCCGCGCTTTTTCGAAGAATCCTGCACCCATGGGCATACGGCCTGGCAGGCCTTCCCTTTCCGCCGGAGCTTCATGGGCGTTGCCCCGTTCCCCAATCAGATGTTTGGATGTGAGCTATACTCCGCGAGGAGCCAAACGGGCGTATGGCTTTGCCTTGCCATTTGACCTCTCTTCCCGTGTGACTAGGAATGCTCAGTGACAACCTCTCAATTGTCACCGCCTGGCCTCTCTTGCTACCACGGTAGCACCTAGTGTGGTCAGCACCAATCGTGTTCGGGCAACGAAGCTTACACTCATTCACATTGGTTCATCCTGCTATGCCCCGGGCCTTTTGCTCTTATAACGTACAAGGTGGCCGCCCATTCGTCAAGGCCCAGGAATCCGCTGGACATCTCAGCGGCGGGATTGGATACCCGCATCCGATCGAAGTTCCATTTGAGTGCCCCCCTAACATAAAGGAGAGCTCTTTCTAGGTGGGTCGCTTCGCGCAAGTTTTTTTGCTTAGGACCAACGGGTCACACGACAGGTGCACGATCGACTTTGCACGCTCCATCCTTCGTCCCGTCGCCTATCGGCTTGGCAGGCAAGCTACCTTGATCCGTCTTCGGCTTCGATTCGTTATGCTCAGCAGCTCCAACAAGCCCTAAAGTATCTTGCCGCCTAAAACTCTGCCAAGAAAGCGCTGCTTTACGTTTGATCCTATGTGCCCAGAGAATGCTATGCGTTCTCCACTTTCGGACCTCGCAAAGAGAGAACGTGTTTTTTCCTCTGAGTTTATCCTCTCTCATTCGCGGAGCGAAGAAAGCGGGCTTTGCCCCAGCTACCGCTATCCTTGGGAAACAAAAAGAGCTACCGAAGGAAAGGGATGCAGTCTCTCCCTTGGCCTTTGGAGAGGAGAAGGCAGAAAAGAAAACGTCCTTCGCGCAAGTTTTTTTGCTTCCTGCGCCCTTACTAGTAAAGGGGCTCTTCGACCAAGGAGACATTCTGGTAGGAAGGCCGACCACTACATAAGCCGCCATCAGTCCAGGAGAGAAGCAAGCTACCTTTATTTTATCATCCTTTCCGGGCAGGGAAGAGAACGAAAATAGGCCGCGGATGGTGGTCGTGGT